>OZ023152.1:13901944-13911980 GCA_963675895.2 Styela plicata
CCTTCACAGTTTGTGAGTTATTTGATTAGATTGATTTTATAAAGAGTTTTTGTTATCATCCATTTAAAAATTTGCATTTGCTAAGTGTAAGCGTAAGTATATAATGTAAGTATAATAGTACAAAAAAACAGAAATCAGTGCTTCTTAGTGAATAAAATGTACCATATGTAATATTTTTATGCGCCTACAAAGAACATTTGTTAGATGTAAGTGTGATTGTCTGATAGTACAAAAAATTGGCCGTCGCGGAAATGGCAAAAGTTTTATAAATGAATAAAATGCACCGTTTTAATATTTTTCACGCGTCTTCAGAGCATATAAGATAAATGGAATACTTTGGTAGTTGCATGCTTTGTAATCTCGGTAGCAAACGCTCTGGCTACAAATCAATTATTTATATTTATTTCCAGTGAAAATGCAAAAAAGCATTAGTATAGCTTTACCCCGAATTTATGGTTTGCCAATCAGATACTTTCTTTCGTCAAGTATGACTCACTGATGGATCGCGCCTCGACGGCGCAATCCATCAGTGGCTCATACTCGACAAAACTTCGTTTTACAAAAATATTTCTGATTAGATTAAAGCAATTTCAGTTCGTGATGCTATGAATGACGTCATATTTTTTCCCCAACTTCTTTGACAAGCCACCGGTTGTAAACGTTATAAATTTTAGATGACCTTTCTAAATGAAAGTTCTTTTCGTTACCCGACGAAAATAGAAATCGTTTTTATAAGACGATAAATTCATTAGCATTGATGTTAACAGTCAAATGCTTTTTCCATTTGTGTAGTGAAAAGTACTTGCGGGCACTTTCCCCTTCGATCTCAATTCTCAACCAGGGCAGTTAGCATTTTAAAATATATTTAGTGATTATCAAGTAGGTAGTAAAGTAAACACTTTTGCCGAATCATATTAATTTATTGAATAAATTAAACATAAATCCATGTTTTAGGATTGCGCCCATAGGTAAGATTGTAGCTTTATATATGAGATGCGGCGTGTTGAAATAAATGATGGGCATCAAGTTTTTGTCTTTAGTGCAGCAGACAATCTGCCCAATTTGCACCCCACGGGCACAGTCACTCGTATGTGAATATACTATATTGATTATATTCTTGTTGTCCTAAACGGAAAAAATTGTCAAAGCATCTTTTATTAGGTATGGGTCACTTATAGACACTGATTGCATTCTTCTCATTCCTCTTGTTGACACCGTTAATAATCTGACATGGGAGGCCACAACAGCAATCAATTATTCACGTCATCATTTAAAATTGAGATTGTTGTAATATAATATTTTCGTCATATCTAGTCCAAACACTGAATATACATCTTAGTCTACATCTTGTTTACGGAGGATTAGCGCTTTTCACCAAAACTTATTCAAAATATGTACGTATGAGTCACTGATCGAACGCACAGCCCAGACGCATTTACTATGTGGCTCATACTTGACGAAACGAAATTTTTCATCAGATAATACTCTTAACAGTAAGAAGAGTTTTAAGTGGCCGCTGATACAGGACCTTGGTCAGAATGGTCCAATCAAATGAGTGAGTTTTATACAATATATTTCCGCGTGAATTTTTATTTTGCTTATTATGTACTAGTACCGACCGTCAGTAGCAGTTGCTTCACAAAAGCAAAACATGTTCGTACTTTTCTTTTTTTAACGGGTTAATTTTCTTTTTTCCTAATCACTCATTGGAGTGGATAACTCTGGGTGTGAACTTATTTGGCTACTTATTGACTAAGTTGATTAGTGTTGCTGGAGAAGGCAAACGCTTATCAGCTCCACTCGGCCTACAATGTTAATACTCTCCGCGAGATAGATGCTGAACATCGATTTTATGAGTCGAACTTGCGATTTCAACTAAGAGATGTTTAACCTGAAATGTCATTGTGACGAATGGGCGTCGAATGGATTGATTGAATGATGAACGTTATTGAATCTATGATATAAAAATTGTAGCATGTTTGAACTAACAAGAATCCGGCAACTTTTAATTTAAATTTCGTCTTTAAAACTTCACTCTTTGGCTATAGACTGTTAGCTTCATGTTTGCAAATAAATTTGAAGTTTGAATTCGTATTTTGTTATTTTTAAAACCTTGCTGCTGTTCAATTTTATTCACAAGGAACATTGTTCTTCAAAAATCTCAGGAACCATTTACTGATTATACTATTCATTAATCAGTATATTAAGCTGCCGAAACAAGTGTTTTGTTCTTCAAGGGTTCTTCTACCGCACTTCAAGAACCCAACAAAAGATTTGAAAAATAAATCTATTTCAATGACCCTCAAAACTTAATTTTAATTGGATTGAGAGTTGCTATATACCAATAATTTTTGCTTCAATGCGAAAAAGAATGGGTGGTCAAATGTCACACTTAACTGGTAACCCTTGAATACGCCTACGCGCCTACGTGGTGCGTTCCATCAACAGTCCAGAATTGGCCAAATCAAGTTTTATTTAATAAGACTGTCGAAAAGTACTGATTTTACTTCATTTACACTGTATACATATACACTGTGATTTAGTATAAATCAATTTTATCAAAAGTCCTAGTCAAATTTCAATCGAGCATATGACAAAAATAATTTGCTGATATTATTAGAAAGCCAACCATTTGCCTATTCTCTCATTATATCTCTAAAATAAAATAAGATTCGACTTGAAGTGTTATTACTCGCGTATTCGATTTTGAAATGAATGTTTCTTGGGAAGCAAGCAATCAAACTTCTTGAACATAAATGTTTGGACGTATTCAATTAAAATATACCCCTGTAGATTCAACCGTCATTTTGGGGTATGAGGTATGTGAACAAGCAAATTTTTGTGATCCTCCGGAAATAAAGAATGTATTGCATTTCGTCGATTAAAAATATCTGCTCTAACTCTTACCTGGTGGCAACCATTTACTGTTTTAAAAGCATTCCAATATTGAAAATATTTTCTGCGACACATATTGTTGCACTAAATTCAAACTTAAAGAATATTTGAAAATTTTGTTGTTTTATTCGTGGCCACCGATTAGAGCTGAGCAAATCCGAATTATTTGGAATTCGAATCTGATTTGAATAGTTTTTTCAAATCGAATCACTAATTCCATGTGAATACAAATATCACATTATTACTATTACATCTTGTCTCCTTTGTGGAAATCAAGAAATATATTTTCAATTCACGCTACATCTCTTAAGAGCAACAATTTTCATATTTTTAACCGCAAAATATAATCATTTTCGGTAAAATTTGAACAAAATCGATTGTATTTTGCTTTTAAAAATGAAAATTCTGGTTTATTCCTATGAACCATTCACAATTGATTCGGATAAAGTGTGCTTTGAATCACAGAAGCGAATTGCTCAACCCTACCACGGATTAGTCTAAACATTTCAACAAATCGTATTTTGTTAAACATGTTTCACTATCGGATCACGTCAACAACGATTATACTCCACATAGTGAAGGTCTTGTGCTCAGAATGAAATCAGCGAAAAATAAGCGATATGATCGTGATCTGTAGCCTATTAGGAAACTCATGAAATGCATAAAAATGAACAAAAATCAACACGAAATGAATCATATCGAAAAGAGCGGAAGAAGATTATTTTTATCAATAATCTAACACTTTCTATGTTTTGATCGCGAGTGAATTCTACTGATATTGAGTTTGCTATATAATCACAGTCTTTTCTTCTTTGTATCGCAATAATAATATTTCGCAAAACAAGAAGTATTGTCGGCGCGAGGTATTCTGTTTTGTATTGCAATGTGATTATAACTTTGGCAGAAAAACAAGTACAACAACACTGCTCAACAGAATGATTCAAAACTCATTTTAGAGAATATGATTTGGATTAAATAAAGTAAGAATATTAGTATTTTAAAATGATATTTTAAAGTGAGAATATTTTGATTTTGTTCGCTTCTGTTATAATAAGCATTGGAGACGGAGACTTAATTTTTTCGAAGTAATCGACGCCGGCTATGACAGATAATACTTGCCGAGTAAAATGTATCTGATCGCGACAACATACTCAAAAACACTCCGACACTTTATTGTTTATTTGTAATTCTACCAATCTGAAATTTTATTTTGTCAAGCATGAGCCACAGATGGACTGCGTCTCGTCGACGGGATCCATCAGTGACCCATCCTCAACAAAGGTGGTTGAGAAATTTTTCTAATTGGATAAGCATCTTCCTTCATAAAAAATTACTGCACAATTATAGTAAAATAATGACACATACTTACTCTGGTATCAAATTCTTGTTCCAATATACAACATGCCTCATTCCCAACACATTTTGTAGAATAACGACCACCAATAAATATATTCTTAGTTGTAAATCCATTTCGAAAGTACTTATCGAGTTTTTCTCGCTAAGTGTTAATATTACTTTATCAGCTCTTTAGCTGTGATAAAAGTAAATATGAAGAAAAATGAATTGTCGACAAAGCTTTGGGCAAAATATAAAACAAGAATATAACCATTTTTTTCCGACATTATATAAGATTCATTTACTAAGCGTTTGATAAAGTACAGTTTAGATTCGCCAATTACTGCCGATGTTCTAGCAAGGTTACTCCGCTGCTCAGACACCCGACGAAAATCAATTCCATCGCAAAAAATTTAGTACATAGGCAATATTTCATGCTAAATTTCTTGCTAGAAGAATAAAACGTTTATTTCCGAGTGTGTGATAGCGACCAAACTGTGAAAAAGGTTTTAAAATCACTTATACTGTTATGAAATGATTGGAAAATAAAAATGAAGAAAAAACCTGAAAAAAAACAGGATTTTGTTACCCTGGTTAGAAGTTGAATATAAGGAAACAAATAAGATGGTTTTTACCATTCCACAGAATGGATGTTCGGTATTGAATGTTTTCCACCGGGAGCATGAGAGAAGTAGCGCCATGTAATATTAGTGGTCGTTGGTTGATTCATTTCACACACTGATTAAAGTCCACACCTTGTCGTATAGCTGACCTGTCAAAAAGCTTTTCAAAACAACACCTCTCCAGTACTTAGAGTGAGAGAAAAAGAATTGTTGAGTTTGAACCACAGATGTCTCATGCTCAAAAAATATTGTACATATATCACAAAATTTTACTCTATTAGAAGACCTAACGTATTATTCTTTTCTGTTATTCCTTTTTCGTCGTTTTATAGTCGAGATTTCTGGTTGCTTGCAGATTGCTACATGCTTCTGTCCCCTTGATCAATTTACTATATCTACTAGTATCAACGCCACTCTAGTGAAATCTCTCGCAGAAATACAAACTCTTCTTTCGCTTGAATATCAAAAACACAATCTACTATTAAGCACAGAGCTCACAAACGTCTGTCTCAAACTCTATATCACGGCCTGTCTGTCTCTCATTTTTCACAAAAATAAAAAAAAATGACATCGATTTCTTGTTAATGCGCATCTCACGTATATATTTGTGACAAACAATCTTCACCTGAAGAAGTTTTTTCATCGAAAATGTGTTTGTTAATTTTTGTTGTTTTCATTTTTTGACAAAAAAATATTTTTTTATGGTTTTCATTGACGTATTTGATAAGATAAACAAGTCAAAAGCTGAAAATACCTTCGCATATTTTTCAAATGTATCGATTTTTCTGTAACTTTGTCCTACATATTAATATGCCAAATGAGATTTTTTAGCCTATTTGAACAATTACTGAGGTTACCAGAATCGAGTATTCTTTCTTGTTTTTTCCGAGTTATTTGCTATGCGTGAACCTCCCTAAAAAGGTGCTTCTACATACATTTCATACCGCGTCGAGGCGCGGTCCATCTGTGGCACATGCTTGACGAAATAAAATTCTGTTTAGGAACAAAACAACAATGAAAAACACAAACAACTTTCATTGCGCGCAAAAACAAACGTAGTTGAAAATTAGAAAGGTAAACATTAATCATTCAACATTTTCTCGAATTTCAAAATTTTTGCTCTGGTTTCTCAGAATAAAATGATTATTTAGTTCATATGAATAATTTCCGACTCGCATTCGTAGATAAAAATTCAATGCCTTCATATCGCTCCTACGGAATAATACTAATCATCCTTACTAAATCCTTACTCAATTCAATAAATATCATATCAAAATGATAATTCCTTGGTATTTCCTTAAGTGTGCGCGATGGCCTAGTGGTTAAACATGTTGGCATCGCAGGTTGGAGATCCCGGGTTCGAGCCTGGCGAGTCCGCTTCGCCTATCCATGCCCACCACTCAACCCAGGGTGTAAAAATTTGGGTAGGCTGAGCCGAACAGGATAAGATCATATCTTCCCACCAATTGTAACCCTGACGGTCTATAAGTCGCCGCTGTTACAGGGGCCTTGGTCAGCGTGATCTAAGAAGTGGCTATCAAATTCCTTAATGATTATATATATTGATACCCTATATTATGCACTGGAACGCACCGCCGTGCGTTCCATCAACAGTCCATACTTGGCGTAAATCTTATTAACAAGGCGACTGGATTTACACAATCACCGCAAATGGCCGAGAAGCTTACTGCAATATTGTATTTATGCTATTTTCTCGCAATGCTTCATATACACAAAGATTAATGTCAGTGCAAGTTATTTACGATTTTATCACCGAAAGTTTTTATTTATTGACAAAACAAAAAGCCTCGCCTTACATTGTTTGATAAAACTGTGACAAAAGTACATTAAATTTTGCGTTCTTTTGCAGTAATTGTGTATTTCTAGCGCAAATTAAATCGCCTTGTTGATGACAATTTTAACAAAAATGTACTGTTGACAGCTGCGTTCAAGTCGGCTTGTTTCATCAACAGCCCGAACTTGGTCGAAAAAAAAGATTTTATATCTTCATTTAATAACACCGTGTGAAATTCCTGACAAATAATGGTGATTTTACCTAATTTTTTACAGTATGTATAATGCATTTATTTTCAAGCATGAGTTACAGGTAGACGGCACTTATCACTATCACTGTATCACTGTGAGATTATGTTTAACCATACCTTTCCATTAATATTGGTAATTGTAATAATTTGAGACCCGGAATAATACAAAGCGATATTGATATTCTGCAAATTAACAAACGATGGATGTTTAGCCAAAATGCATATTCACATTTAACAGCCATTTAGGTTTAAAAAATGCAAACCCAATTAGAACCATGAAGGGGGCAATAATTGAAAAGTTGCCTACATGATATGATGATGACATAATCGCCGCCGCAGGCATAAATTTCTCCTAAAAAATTTAATATTTACTGTATACCTCGTTATAACACACGTAAAATCGTGTTGGAGGTGAGACTAAATTTAGCAAAAGGGGATTTCAGGGCCAACAATTTTCAGAAAAACACTTTAAAAATTCAAAAAGAAGCAACTTCCTTACGTTTTGAACCCATTTAACGACATTTTGCAATTATTCTGTCGGTGAGGGGGGGGGGGGGGTGGGGACATGACACCCCTTGCAAACACGCTTAGTGCTTAAACTTATTAACGCTTGAAAATTATTAGCACGATTCAATCACTTGAAAAAAAGTAATTTGGAGTAAATAGACTTCACAAATACTCAAGTGCAACTGAATAAAGAGCTTATCTATGAAAACCTTTTGTTTAGCGCTCGAGGTACAAGTGCTCAACCTGTTATAAGTCTAGACTTGAAACACAAAAGGACTTTCGGAAAGAGTTCGCAATCTCATCAACCCGCTGGAAAAGTTCATAGTTGCTGCTCAAGTCATGGCCTACTTGTTGTACTTCTTTAATCTTCAGCAAGCCAATCCAGCTACCGTACCAAGAACAGTCCGAGCACTTACACCTTAGTCGATAGAATAAACACTTTGGATAAAGTTGTAAGGGGTTTTACTAGTGCCTGTGCCTTGGATAAAAATATCGTTTATGGGCTTGAAAAAACATCGCTATAGCAAAAGTCATGCTTGTTGAGACCCACGGTACACTATACATCATGTAATTCGCTACTGAGCGAAACTTGCCAATTAATGAGAAAATACTATAATCTTACACATTTTTTCTCATTGTCCTCGATCATTTACATGTTTAGTATGTGCGTAACGCCTGGATATAACAAGACAATTTGTACGTATTTTGAGAATAATACATTATTGACCCTAACTTTAAGCGAAACCAAAATAATACTGCTTTACACATCTCTCACAGTTTCGTCGATCATTCATATGATTATAATGTACGTACCACATGGATAAAACAAGATATAGATTGGTAAGTCATTTGCAAACAATTTCTGTTATTATAACGACAATTGTTTGGTAGTGTTAGACCCACGCTGAGTGTGTGTTGCTTTTAGAACAACAGCTTTAATCTGATAAGTTTCCTCCGTCCTTTCCGTATTTTTACAGCATAAAAAGAAATTCTACTTTATCAAGCATGAGCCACAGATGGATCGCACCTATTCGGTCCGATCCATTAATGGCTCAAACTTAATAGAATATATATTGCTATTTATTTCACTTTCGGTGAATAATAACCACGGAATACATTTATAATCTTTTGTCTCGTTTGCATATCACAAAAATATATCTTTGAGGACAGTTTACCAAGTATGGGTCAGTGATAGATTGCGTCAATAAACTTGCCTTCAATGATGTAGAGATCAGTCGAAAAAGTATTATTTTGATATGTTACAGTCGTTGGGAGAACTAATTTGGAGAAATATTTAATTAAATAATACGTAGTAGAAAAACCATCTAAGAGAGCTCGCCCACATCTGAATTAATAATTTTGTTCAGCGACTAGAGATATCAAACAAATTAAACAAACTGGTTTTAAATGACTGGTCTGTTTATTAGAATACCTTCAAATGAAATATAAAAAAAAACATAAAAGAAAATTATTTATTTGTAATAATGGCAGATGGACACGGTTCATTTGTGGCTGGTACTTAACGACGCAAAATGCATGATTAGGGAAGGCGCTAATCTAATATTGCTCTAAGCGAAACTTTTTTCCAACAGACACTAAGACATTGTTAGTTACTGTGCTTAAATAGGTCAGTAGCTGGTCAGTAGCAATTAAAGCTTGAATCCAGTATTTCTTATATGTGTAGTCAACGTTATAACCTCAAGGCAAAACATAGGCCTACCAACTGCAGAGAGACATAGTCGCCAATTAGCAAAATAAATTCTTTTTTTTTTTTGCGAATTTCTCATTCGATTCTATACGTCTATACAATAATTCAATCACCACATTAGTGATATACTCTACTAAAGTTACAGAATGCTACTTAAAATGTATGGTGTCAGCAACGTTCAACTATGAGTGGAAGCATCCTAAGAGATACTGAATCGCCTAACATTGTAAAGCGTATGCGTTGTACAATTGCAGCTGGACAATGTACAAATCATCTACAACATTTTTTTCTGCAAAGTCGCTTTCTACAACATATTTTTTAAAATTCGAAATTCATCAATTTATGAACATCAGTTAGCAATTACTTGCCATCATGACAACACACCCATGCGAATTTTAGTAATAAAATTTCGCTTTTTATCTTTTGTCCGACAATTAGATCTGGGTTCCAACCGGATATGAAATCTTTTTTGACGGCGTCACGTAATCCTTTGTCTATGAACTTCGGAAATGGGACATCATATACATTTTCTCATCGTTCCTGACTCTTTTGGTTTTGTAAATTGTATTAATCAGCCAGAAATATATTGTCGATGCATATTCTGACCAAACATGGAGTCAATGATGGAGTTGTGACGACGAGTGTCCATCTGTGGCGCTTTGCTTTGATAAAAAATGAAAATTTCTCGAGTCAATTTAAGTAAATTGTGGCAATACAGACATGTTTTACCATGGTTTTATTCAAGCATCTTTTCAGCACTATGCATCAGTTACCCATTCTTTTTATTTCATTGAAATTCGCTTTAACTTAGACTCTGTGTTAGCATCTTAAAAGGAACTACTAACTGCACAAAAGTAGCTAGTACAAAATAATGTTACAGAAACGGAGCTCTATATTGGAAACATCCTAGAGAGAAACTGAAA
>OZ023152.1:13912080-13923848 GCA_963675895.2 Styela plicata
TAACTGATGCATCGTCCTTGACCAATTTTTATAAAACATTTATATTTTTTACTAATCCCTCAAATTGAATGCAGAAATTTAATTTTTATCAAGCATGTGTCACAGATGAGACCAAGTCTCGTCGACACACTCCATCAGTGACTCCAAGGTTGAGCTGAATATGGGCCTTCGATCAATAGATTTTTGGTCTCGCGAATATCAAATTTACAAAAACCAAAAGATCAAAACACTATGAGATAATGTATGTGATGGGCATTTCCGAAGTAATCTTGACTGATTAAGCTGTTACCCAGGCCTATTGTTCATAAACAATATGTTCATTTCCTTAGGTGGAACGTCAGAATTTCTTAGTGTCGTAAAAAAGATAAAAAGAAGGCAAAGTTTATTATCGAACATCGCATAGCGTCGTTGATCAGTATGGCATGGCATAGCTTAACTGTGTTCTTAATTTGTTGAATTCCAATATTCCTTAAAAAGAGAAGTAAAGGCGACTATAGAGAAACAAATATGGGTAGAATGATTTGTTCCAACGATCACGGCAAGATTGCGCAACCTAACGCTTTTGTGTAGCGTTTCAGATTTATCTCTTGGATGGCTACCCACTAACTTAGTGAAGTTGCTGACAACACCTATTTAAGTAGGCGTTCGGTAACTGTATGTAGAAGTGGTATAGATCAAGTCTAATGATGAGAAGTTTGACTGATCAGGAATCGTGTATAGACCGGGATATAATGAAAATAACTCTATCGCAATATAGATAAAAAATAAACAAAGAAATTTTGTTTGCTAAAAAACAAAAAAAGGAGAGACCGGGCCTCTCTGCATTTAGGTAGGGCCTAAGTTCTGGCCTCAAATGACGGGGTCCGATCTTCCATAACTTAACAAATAAATCATTGTCCTTTTTAGTTGTTTTTTATATTTCATGTGAAGGTAAGCAAATAAACAGACCGGATCTTATTTAAAGACCAGTATATTTATTTAATAGCCTGTTGTTTGGGATAGCTTCTAGTCTTCGCTGAAACAAAAGTATTAAATCAGATTGTGGGCAGAGCGCAATTCTTAGATGAGTTTTTCTACCTCAGTTATATATATAATTAAAATATTTCTCCCACATTAGCTCTCCCTACAACTGTAACATAAGCAAACCAATTAATACATTTTCGACTGATCCTCTACAATCATTGAAGGCAAGTTTATTGACGCTATCTATAACTGCACCCATACTTGGTAACATCTGTCCTCAAAAGATAAATTTGTGTGATATGCAAACGAGACAAAAGATTAATTAATGTATACCGGAGCTTATTATTTCGACCCGAAAATGAAATAAATAGGTAAAAAAAACAATAAATATGCTATTAAGTATGAGCGCCATTAAGGATTCGGACCGAATAGGTGCGATCCATCTGTGGCTCCTGCTTGATAAAGGTAGAATTTCTTTTTTTGCTGAAAAAATTACGGAAGGAATCGGAGGAAACTTATGCAGATTAAAGGCCTGTTGTTCGAAAAGACAACACCAACAACACTCCATCGTGGGTCTAACACTAACAAAATCAATTGTCGTGAGAATTAACAGAAATTGTTTGGCAAATGACTACTTACGCAATCTTTAGCTTGTTCTATCACAAGTGGTAGCTATAGCTGTATAATCATATGATTGATCGGCGAAAATAAGAGATGTGTTAAAAGCAGTAATATTGTGGTTCTCACCGCGCATAGTTATGGGTCAATAATGTGCGCACATACTAATAATGATAAATGATAAAGGACTATTGAGAGAAAAAAGTGTGGTGTATAGTGTATCCAGTGTATCAACAAACAAGACGTTTGTTATAGTCGAGTGTTTTCAAAGTCCACAGAAACATATTTTTATCCATTGTTTTTATAATAATTTTTTCATTGAAATCCACTCTAAGCAAGGCCCGAGGAAGAGTCCGAAAGGAACCAACTAACGGCCACATTATAGCAAAGTGCTACTGAAAAATGTAGTAACAGCAACTGCGCACTAAGCGGGAAAAATCCCAACCGGAACTGAACCGGCGATTAGTATAGTGCAAGTCTAGGTCGTTATCTGGCCATGGGGGGTTGGTAAAACCAATATACATTTCTCATTATATATTTAGTATTTCATTATATATTTAATATCTCATTATATATATATTATCTCATTATATATTAAGTATTACGGAAACGATCTGATTCCAGAAACTGTCATAGGTATTTTTATTAAGATTCACTATAGTGCCTGTAAGAACCCAATCAGCGCCACTTTTATGTCACAGATCTATTTCAATATATAATGCCAGCAAGCGCACTCTGGGTGAATAATAAATGGCACAGGCATTAGTAAAACCCCTTACAACTCCATTCAAAGTGTTTATTCTATCGACTAAGGTATATGTGCTCAGACTGTTCTTGGTGCGATAGCTGGATTTTTAAAGCACTTTGCAGGTCTGTGGTGGCTACTTGGTATGTTTTAGGTGAGTAATGCCAATACCTAAAAAAATCAGACTAATCAGTTGTGCATTGGTGAAGATTATGAGAAGTACAAACAAGACAGGCCAAATGGACAGGAGCGGGCAACTATGAACTTATCCATCCAGCGGGTTGATGAGCATTAAGTGAACTCTTTCCGAAGTCCTTTTGTGTTTCAAGTCAGACCACTTATAACAGGTTGAGCACTTGGACCCTTACCCTAGCGCTAAATCAAAAGGTTTCACAATAGAAAAGCTCTTTATTCAGTTTTGTGGACTTGAGTAATTGTGAGGTCTTTTTTAACCCAAAAAGTAGACTTTTTTTTTCAAGTGACTGAAATCGTGCTAATAATTTTCAAGCGTTAATAATTTTAAGCACTAACGTGTTTTGCAAGGGGCTGTCATGTCCCCATCCCCCCCCCCCCCTACACCGACAGAATAAAGTAAGTGTCAAGTTGCTTCTTCTTTGAAAATTTTTTATTTTTGTTTCTGAAAATTGTTTGGCCCTTGAAATCCCCTTTCGCTAAATTTTAGTCTCACCTCCAACACGATTTTACGACTGTTATAACGAGGTATGACAGGTAAAGACTAAATTTATATAGGAAAAATTTATGCCTGCGGCGGCGATTATGTCGACCATCATATCTTGTAGGTAACTTGTTTCAATTATTGCCCCCCATTCATGGTTCTAATTAGATTTGGGGGGGCATTTTAAACAAAACCTGAAAGGCTGGTTAAATGTGTAATATACATTTTTGGCTAAAACCTCCATCCGTTCTTGTTTAATTTGCAGAATATCAATATCCGCTTTTAATTATTCCCGGTGCCCAAATTATTACAATTACCAATATTAATGGAAATGGATTGGTTAACAGCATAATCTCCACATGATACAGTGATAAGTGAGAAGTGCCGTCTACCTGTTACTCATGCTTGAAAATAAATTGCATTAATAAATACATTGTAAAAAATTAGGTAAAATCACCATTATTTGTCACAAATTTCACACGGTGTTATTAAATGAAGATATAAAAAATCTTTTTTTTCGACCAAGTTCGGGCTGTTATATGAAACAAGCCGACTGTGAACGCAGCTGTCAACAGGACATTTTTGTATAAAATTGTCATTCAACAAGGCGATGTTAATTTGCGCTAGAAATTACACAATTAAACTGCAAAAGAACGCAAAATTTAATGTACTTTTGTCACAGGTATTATCAAACAAAGTAAAGGCGAGCGTTTTTGTTTTGTCAATAAAAAAAAACTTTTTCGGTGATAAAATCGAAAGATAACTTGCACTGCACAGTAATCTTTGTGTATAATGGGAAGCATTGCGAGAAAATATCATAAAATACAATTATAGCAGTAAAGCTGTCTACGGCCATTTGCGGTGATTGTGTAAATCCATTCGCCTTGTTAAGAAGATTTACGCCCAAGTATGGACTTTTGATGGAACGCTCGGCGGATGCGTTCCAGTGCATAATATAGTGGTATCAATAAAAATAATCATTAAGAGAATTTGATAGCCACTTCTTAGATCACGCATCTGACCAAGGCCCCTGAAACAGCGAGGGCGGGCGACTTATAGACCGTCCACGGTTAGGCAATTGGTGGGAAGCATATGATCTTAGCCTGTTCGGCTCAACCTCTAATCCCCAAATTTTTACACCCTCTGTTAGTGGTGGGCATGGATAGCGACGCGGAACTTCGCCAGGCTCGAACCCGTGATCTCCAACCTGCGATGGCCAACATGTTGAAACCACTTACAGCCATCGCGCACACACTTAAGGAACTACCCAAGGAATATATCATGTTGATATGATATTTATTGTATTGAGTAAGGAATAAAGTAAGGATGAATATAGTAGTTATTCCGTATCAAGCGATAATGAAAGCCTTGAATTTTTTATCTACGAATGCGAGTCGGAATATTAAGTCATATAGAACTAAATAACCATTTTAAATTCGTGAAAAAACCAGAGCAAAAATTTTGAAATTCGAGAAAAAGTTGAATGATTAATGTTAGGGACCTTTTCATAATTTTCAAATCCGTTTGTTTTTGCGCGTAATCTTTGAAAATTGTTTGTGTTTTTCATCGTTGTTTTGTTCCCAAACAAAAATTTAATTTCTCAAGCATGTGCCGCAGATGGATAAGTACAGCAGGACTCCATACTTAAAAAAGATTGTTCGGTCGCAGAAATCCTGGCTGTGGTGTAGTAGGGTACAAATTTTATAGGTTTGAAATGTACGCAAAGGCCACCTTTGTACATACTGGATCGCAAATTGTCCCATCACTACTGAATTTACGAAAAAGAATTGAACGAAAACCAACTGCGAAATGTATCCATTGTATTTCGTTCATATATAAGAGAAATAAGATATTTCTTGGTATTCGCCGTCAAAAGGTTCACACATAGCAAATAATTCGGAAAAACAAAAAAGAAAGAATACTCGATTGTGGCAACCTCAGTAATAGTTCAAATAACCTAAAAAATCTCATTAGGCATATTAATGTGAAGGACAAATTTACAGAAAAACACGATACATTTGAAAAATATGTGGAGGTATTTTCAGCTTTTGATTTGTTTATCTAATCAAATACGCTTCCAATGAAAACCATAAAAAAAATATTTGTTTGTCAAAAGAACGAAAAACAACAAAAATTTCAAACACATATTAGCTGAACAAACTATCTTCAGGTAAAATTTTTTTGTCCACAAATATAAGGGGGGGGGGGGGGGGGGGGGGGGCGTGAGATGCGCAATAAACAGAATCCGATGTCATTTTTGTAGTTTTGTGAAAAATGAGAGACAGACAGGTTTGTTAAAGAGATTTTCATAATGAGACAGACATTTGTGTGATGCGCTGTGCTTAATAGTATATTTGTGTGTTTGGGTGATATTGAAGTCATACGAGAGAGTTTGTATTGGCAGGACGAGAGAGTTGACTAGAGTAAGGGGCGGTGAATGCTATTAACATAATCAAATAGATTAAGTGGGAGCAGTAACCTGTAGCAATCTTGCAAGGCAATAACCAGAAATCGCAAACCTATAGAACGAAAGAACTCTCAAGAAAAGATTAATAGCTTTACGGTCTTCTGATAGAGGACAATTTTTGAGAGATATGTACAATATTTATGAGAAAGAATATCGCTGATGGTTCCACACTGTCAAACATTTCAATTGCCACTCACTCTAAGTACCAGGGAGGTGGTGTTTTGAAAGGTAATACGATAAAGTGTGCACTTTCACTTTGAGATGCCTTCCGCCTGTGCATTTTTGTTCTTAATCATATATAATGCAGAGCAGAGTAAGATTTCAACTTCCATCTGTGAAAATACAAAACGCCCTAAAACGCTTTGCCATCTAATTTTAGTAAATTGTCCACTTCGGTACTCACTATTCAATCTTCGTATGCGGCTGTGTCAGGGATACTTAAATAAAATCGAAAAGAGCAAGATTAACAGCACATAACGCAAGATCTTATAATACATAATACCAGATTTGAATTGATGTTATTCACTTAAAGCATGGCCGGGATCAGTACCTGAAATGAATAAACCAACGACCACTAATATTACAAGGCGTTACTTCAGATGCTCTGAGTTGAAAACATTCAATAACGAACATCCATTCTGTGGAACGGTAAATCTCCTACCAGGGTAACAAAATCCTGTTTTTTCCTCAGGTTTTCTTCATTTTTATTTTCCAATCATTTCATAACAGTATTAGTGATTTTAAAATCTTTTTCACAGTTTGGTCAGACACTCGGAAAAAGACGATTCATTCTTCTAGCAAGAAATTTAGTATGAACATAATTTGGCGCCAAACACTAATAGTTCTTGTGATGGAATTCCATTTTCGCCCCGTGGTGACTGAGTAGCTGGCTATATTCCTCTTATACCAGTCTGGCCTCCTACAGCAATAGTTAAACCTTGCTAGAAAATCGACAGTAACTGACGAATATAAGCTGTGCTTTTATCAAATGCTTATATAATACATCTCATATAATATTGGGGTAAAATGCGATTTTTAGTTGTTTCATATTTTGCTAAAAGATTTGTCGACAATTCATTTTTCTTCATATTTAGTTTTATTACAGCTATAAAACGCTGATAAAGTAATATCAACACTTAGCGAGGAAACTCGATAAGTACTTGCGAAATGGATTTACAACTGCGAATATATTTATTGGTGGTCGTTATTCTACAAAATGTGTTGGGAATGAGGCATGTTGTGTATTGGAACAAGAATTTGATACCAGAGTAAGTGTGTGTTATTATTTTACCCTAATTGTGCTATGATTTTTAAAGGGAGATCCTTAGCCAATCAGAAGATTTTTTCAACCAATCTTTTGTCAAGGATGGGTCACTGATGGATCGCGTCGACGAGACGCGGTCCATCTGTGGCTCATGCTTGACAAAATAAAATTTCAGATTGGTAGAATTACAATTAAACAATAAAGTTCTAGAGTTTTTTGAGTTTGTTGTACGCATTCAGATACATTTTACTCCGGCAAGTATTATCTTGTCATAGCCGACGTCGATTACTTCGAAAAATTAACAGTTTCTTTTCGTTTCCAAGTGGGCATAAGATATAACAGAAGGGGCGAACAACAAAATCAAAATATGTCTCATTTTTAAAATATTATTTTAAAATCCTTAATATTCGTATTTGATATCAATCCAAATCATGTTCTCTAGAATGAGTGTTTGAATCGTTCTGGGTTGAACAGTATTGTTGTAGGCTCGTGTTTTGCTGACCCAAAGGTAATAATCACATTGCAATACAAAACAGAATATCCTCAGGCGCCGTACCAATACGTCTTGATTTGCGAAAATTTATTATTTGCGATACAAAGAGAGTAAAAGACGTTTTGTGATATTATTGTTATTTTGTAGCAGGGGGTGGGGGGGGTTGTGGTGGGGGGGGGTGTTGTTTGGTTTGGGGGGTTGGGGTGTTGGGGTATTTTGTTTTGTGGCCGGTTTGAATTTTTTGGTTGTGGGGGTGGGGGTGAGGGGGGGGGGGGTTTTTTGTTTGGGGTGGGGGGGGTGGGTGGGTTTGGGGGGGGGGGAGTGGGGGTGTGAGGGATTGTACGTTAGGGGGGGGTGGGAAGGGGGGGGGGGTAGTGAATTGATGGTTATGTTTTTGGGATGGTGGTGTTTTTGTTTAGTAGGAAGATTAATAAATAGATTCTTCCCTCTATTATTCGATTTGATATCATTTCGTGTTGATTTTTGTTCATTTTTAATGCATTTCATGAGTTTCCTAAGAGGCTAGCAGATCAATGACGATCATATCGTGCTTGATTTTTCGCATGATTTCATTCTGAGCACAAGAACCTTCACTATGTGAGTTAATAATCGTATGTTGAACGTGATCCGATAGTGAAACAATGTTTAACAAAATACGATTTGGTTGGAAATGTTTAATAACAAAATCCGTGGTAGGGTAGAGGCATTTTTCGCTTCTGTGATTCAAAAGCAACCACTTAATTCCTCAATCAATTGTGAATGCTTAATAGGAATAAACCAAATTTTCATTTTTAAAGGCAAAAATACAATCGATTTTGGTCAAATTTTTTATCGAAGAATGATTATAATATTGGGTGCCGTTAAAAATATGAAAATTGTTGCTCCTTAAGAGATTGTAGCTGTGAAGGATAAAATATATTTTCTCGATTTCCCGACAAAGGAGACAAGATTGAATAGTAATAATGTGATATTTGTTATTTACAGGAATAAGTGATCATCGATTCGATTCGAAAAAACTATTCGATTCAGTTTCGAATTGCCAATGTAAATTCGGATTTGCTCAGACTCTAATCGGTGGCCATGAATAAAACAGGCAAAATTTATCAAATATTCTTAAAGTTTGGAATTTAGTGTCAAGCAATATGTGTCGCAGAAAATATTTTCCCTATTGGAATGCTTTTAAAACAGTAAATGGTTGCCACTCTAATTGAAAGATGTATAGCAGCATAAATTTTTACATCGACGACAATTGCCATATCAAGCTTATGTAATTCCGGAGGATCAGAAAAAACGTTGCTTGTTTGCATACCTCATAAACCTCGCAAAATGATCAGTTGAATCTACGGAGTTGCATATTTTAATTGAATACGTCCAACACATCTTTAATGTTCAAAAAGGCAAGTTGTGATTGCTTGCTTCCCAAGGAAACATTCATTTCAAAATTGAATACTCGAGTAATTAACACTTCAAGTCGAGATCTTATTATATTTTAAGAGATATAATGAGAGAATAGGTAAATGGTTGGTCTTTCTAATAATATCGAGGCAAATAATTTTTGTCAATATGCTCGATTGAAAGTTTGACTACGACTCATGGATAAAATGGATTTATACCTAAATCACATACATTATGAAAAACCATTATCCGGGTAGGTTTGATATCAGAACTTTCATCCCCCTTGTACTTGGGCAATGAAATACAGTTAAAATCATAGCTTATTTCGACATAGTCTTAGTAAATAAAACTATTGATTTGGCCAATTCTGTGGGACTGTTTGATGGAACGACGTATTCAAGGGTTACCAGTGTTAAGTGTGACATTTGACCACTCCATGGTTCAGTCTTTTTCGCATTTGAAGCCAAAAATAGTTTGGTATAAATAGCAACTCTCAATCCAACTTAAAATTAAGTTTGAGAGTCATTCAAATGGTAGTTTATTTTTCAAATCTTTTGTTGGGATTCCTGAAGTGAAGTAACCCTTGAAGAACCCATGAAGAACAAAACACTTGTTTTCGGCAGCTTAATATAGCTAGATTAATGAATAGTATAATGCAGTACAATGATTCCTGAGACTCTTGAATGTACAAATGTTCCTTGTGAATAAAAGAATCGAAGCAGCAGCAAGTTTTTAAAAAATGAACAAAATACGAATTCAAACTTTAAATATTATACGATTTCCAAACTCTAAATTGAATTTAGCAATCATGAACCTAACATTCTAATCACCAAAGTGATAGTAAGTTTTAACAGACGAAATTTTAAATTAAAAGTTGTCGAATACCATTGTTATTGCAAACGCTGCCTACAATTTTTAATAACACATAATTCAATAACGTTCAATCAGTCAATCATCCATTCGACATTCGACGCACCATGGGGTCCGTTCACAATGGCATTTCCAGTTTAACACATCTCTTAGTTGAATTCGCAAGTTCGAACTTCATAAAATCGATGTTCACCACGCATCTATCTCGTGGAGAGTATTAACATTGTAGGTCCGAGTGGGAAGCTGATAATGCGGTTTGCTCCTTCTCCAGCAACACTAATCAACTTAGTCAATAAGTACGCCAAATAAGTTCGAGTCACCCCATGGATAGTTAAGATCCACTATCCAATGAGTAGATGTAGGAAAAAAGAAAAATAACCCCGTTAAAAAAAAAAAAGTACGAACATGTTTTTCTTATTGTGAAGGCAACTTCAAACTATGAAGGTCGTTATAAGCATGGTACATAATAATCGCAAAACCAAAAATTGAGGCACTGCGAAATATATTGTATTAAAAACTCACTCATTTGAATATGGTGACCAATTCTGACGCAAGTTTCCTGTATCAAGCGGTCACTTAAAAACTGCTTTCTTACTGTTAATGAGTTATTATCCTGCACGGAAAAAATTTCGTTTCGTCAAGTATGATGCCACATAGTCAATGGTGTCTTTTCTGTGCGTACGATCAGTGACTTCAGAAATTAAATATTTTAAAATATGGTTATGGTGAACATGTGCCGCTAATCCATCCGTAAACAAGATGTAGACTCAAGATGTATAATTAGGAGTTTGGACTAGATATGAAAAAAACGAAAATATTATAATTACAAGGACAATCGCTACAAAATTAAATGATGACGTGAATAATTGTCATGCTGTTGTTGGCCTACCCAATGTCAGATGATTAACGGTGTCGAACAAGAGGAATGAGAATAATGCCAATCAGTGTCTATAAGTGATCCCAGTACCTAATAAAAGATGTGTCGTTGACAAATATTTTATACCGTTTAGGACCAAGAACAAAATATAATACAATATAAGTTTCTAATTATTCAACATACGAGTGACTGTGCCCGAGGGTGTAGCAAATTAGGCAGAATTGTCATGCGTGGCTAGGCTGAAGACAAAAACGTTGATGCCCAAACTCATTTTTCCTCAACAAAACATACCTACCCGTCATCTCATAATTAGAAAGTCTAGCAATCTCGACCCTATTGGTGGCGGCAAATCTCTAAAACATGGTGATATTATGTTTCATTTATTCAATAAATTAATTATGAATCGGCAAAAGTTGTTTACATTATACTACTTACTTGATAATCACTAAATATATTGTAAAAATGCTAGCTGCCCTGGTATTGAGAATTGAAGATCGAATGAAAAAGTGCCCGCAAGTACTTTTGCACTACACAAATGGAAAAGCATTGACTGTTATACATCAATGCTAATGAATATATATCGTCTTAATAAAAACGATAATCTAATGTTTCGTCGGGTAATCGAAAGATAACTTTCATTTAGGAAAGGTCATCTAAAATTTATAATAACGTTTTACAACCGGTGGTCATTATGTCAAAGAATGTTGGGGAAAAAATATGACTCATTCCTAAAAGCATCACGTAACCGGAAAATTGGCTCTACAGATCTATAATCAGAAATATGTTAGTAAAATGCGAAGTATTTGTCGAGTAATGAGCCACTGATAGAATTGGCGCCGTCGAGAGGCGTCGATCCATCAGTGAGTCATACTTGACGAAAGAAAGTATCTGATTTGAAAACCATTAAATTCGAGGGGTGAAAGCTATACTAATAACCGGGCTTTTTGGGCATTTTAACTGGAAATAGACTATAAATAAATTAAGATTTCTAGCCAGCAGCATTTGCACCTTTACTGCGAATTACAAAAGCTTGCAACTACCTCAAGGATTCCATTTATCTCATATGCTCTTGATACGCGTGAATAATTACAAAAAACTGTGTGCATTTTTATTCATTTATGAAACTTTATGCCATTTCCGCGACTGGCCAATTTTTTGTACATATCAGAGCTATCACACTTACATCTAACAAATGTATCTTTGGATGTGCGCATAAAAATATTAATTATGGTACATTTTTTATTGCACTAAGAGTAAGGCACTGATTCCTGTATTTTTTGTACTAATTAACTTACAGTATAATACTTACCTTACACTGAGCAAATGCTAAATTTTTACATGATGAGAACAAAAACTCTTTATAAAATCAAGCTATTCAAATAACTCACAAACTGTGAAGG
>OZ023152.1:13923948-13926448 GCA_963675895.2 Styela plicata
ATTCTTACCACAATATTCAGTCAAATTAAAATTCTATAAATATAATTCAAAACATTTATGACGGTTATTAATTACTGTAAATTTGTCTCTCTTGAGAACCTGAAAACGCACGTAAAATTTGTTGTGTAAATGAATATTCGACAGATATGTCTGTATATCTTACTTGTACTGATAGAAATCTGTGAATATTTAGGGATTTGATATTTGTCGTAATTACGCTGGTTTTCAGACTGCAGTGATAACTAAGAAGGTGATCATAAAACGTTCTGAAACGTGCAATAATTCCATCCGTATGTAAGTGCTCAAGAATATCTACCCACACCTGATTTTGACATTGCTCCACTTTGGCCCTAATTGTATCCGCATCCGACCTTCCTATATAACATCTAACACATGTTCTGTCCTCACTCACAATCCATCTTGTAGGGAATATTTGACGTACAGGACCATACTTACAAGACACAATTTCATTCACACGTCTCCGATAAATTGTTTCAAGAGTCTTTTCAGCATTAATGGTCTCTATCCTCCCCACCCCATACTGATAGATAGCCTCTCCTCGTGTACGAGTATTACTGAACATAAAATAACCTAATAAGACTACTTCCTACGCTACAGCTTTCGCTCCTCGCCATTGTTTACACCTAGATCCGAATATAGTCACGAATCCCCCCAAAACATCCCAGCTCCCCTCTTCGATTATGTACTGATGCCTGAAGCCTCATCCTACCCTGCCCACGAATAGCCTATCTCCCGCACTGCTGCATCGCTGCTCGCATTTCTGCACTCTGAGATGCAGCCCGTTTACTCTTAATTGCCACTTAGACGCTTAGAGCATGTTCTTGAATCATAGACTCTGCGAAGGTCAGAAATAGTAAGTATGAGATTTGTTAGACATGTCCTAATGTCTGAATATCCCGTCTTAGTAGATATGTCTAACTACCGTCTACTCGCCCCTTCTGTATGATCCCCATCAGACCTTGCGTGAAATAGAAAAATATGAAAGATACAAACCGACCCCCTTCTCATCGATATCATATCTTTGCACAATATGCGCAAAAAGTTCATATCAACCTGAGTCTATACATTAATAGATTAGTAAAGTTGACTGTTAGATTAATTGTCGCTTTGTTGTATCGTGCTCTCAGGTTTTACTAGTCTATGTCGTTTAGTAAAGCTGTCCAGCGTCAGCTTTCTAGATACATGATGAGTATCTTCACGCATATGTAATATCTCTTATGCTCGTAATGAATCTAGCGTCAGCATCTCGATACTCAGAATAAGGAAATATATGATTGAGTTTTAACAGAAGTGATTGTCTGTGAATTGTAATGATGTCTCATAACACTTCTATAAAGGACTATAGTTCTCTGTGTTGTCTGTGTTGAGCTGAGTACGATGACTGTACACTATCTAAAGTAATGTAAGATTGGAGTAGGTAGCTACGAGTGTTCGTACGTGAAAATAATGCTGTGTATACAGCAGTATTGTTAGCTGGGTCGTAAAATATAAACTATCTTGTGAAAATATATCGATTCTATAATGTTCTCTCTACTTGTCTATTGACGCAAAAAACCTAAGTGTACCACAAATAATTGTTACTGTGGAGTGACATACAAGATCTTTCATGCAATAGGCCACTATTAATTTGTGCTTATTAGAACATGAACGTGCTGAGAAGACCATACAAGCTGACTAATACTTGATAGAAGCACATAAACTAGCCACTCTATATATGTGTAATCAGGATTATAAGACTATATTCACACCGCCTCGCAGACACAGATTCGACTTGTGTGATATGAAATTTTACTCTAGAGCATTGGCCGTCTAAATTGTGGCCCTAACCTAACGAATGTCGCAATACAATGCAAACTACTGATCAGAATATGTTAGACCGCAAAGAGTATAGTGTCAGAGAATATCATGTCACCAAGAGATTCAATCTCGGAATTTAAACGTATAAATAAGTACAGAGCTATACTGTACATGTCAGTGAGTATGACTCTGAAGAGTCCATCTATGATTCTCCGTGGATGTCTCATTTACTTTCCTCAAATATACCTTTTCCGTACGATGAGAATGATTAGGACAGATCTTTTTCTCGCACTTCGCCCTTCTAAACCATGTCGCTAAGCTGTCTCTCGACTCGCTCTCGCTCTCTCCTCTAATCTTTTTTTATCTTGATTCTTGTAGGTTTTTGTCAACTCTCGCTCTCAGCTACTGATTTCTTCTCTTGGTCTGATTCTCTACAGTTTACTCGCACCCCACAAAGCGCAACCATATGATCCAACAGATGACCAAGACTCATAATCTTAAGAGAAATACCTCTAGTCTGTATGTAATATGTTTATTATTTTTTTTTTTTTTTTTTTTTAATTTTGTTTTTTTTTATTTTTGGTTGTTTTTTTTTTTCGTTTTTATTTGTTATTTTTATGTTTTTTATGGTTCCTTATTTTTTGTCTTATTATTTTGGTACTTTTTTTTTTTGTATTTATTT
>OZ023152.1:13938948-13940380 GCA_963675895.2 Styela plicata
CCCCCCCCGCCCCCCCCCCCCCCACCCCCCCCAAAAATATGTACTCAACATATGGTCAGCGATTAGTGTTTAATTTAAGACTTGCTAGTGATGTATGCTAATCGCAATATCTATATTATTAGTGTTTCCATCTCAAAAAACCTTCCATCGATCCCTAACAAACGATCAGATATGTCTGCATCTAGGCATTCCCCCAACAAGCTCTCACCCCCCGCGACACCCCTATCTGCCCTGCCCCCTCCCCCCTCCTCGCTGTCCGCTCCCCCTCTCCCCCCTGTCCGCCGCCCGCGCGCCCCCCCAGCCATGTCTTCTTGCTCGCGAGTCTTTCGAATTCCTGCCAGATAATTTGAACTCACCCCCCCCCCCCTCTTACATACTTCAAATTATCTATATTATCGAAGTTTAGTTCGTTTTCCTGCAATGCAGTTCCTCCCCCCTCCCCCCCCCCCCCCCGACCGTTGCCGCTACCTTGCCCTCCCATATCCGGACCCCTACTGAATACAAAACTCTTGAAGGTGAAACGAAAATGGAGTTTTTTAGATTTTTAGTCTGTCCTGTTTGATCTTAGTTTGATTTAAGAATGTAAGCTACTTATTAGAATGTAAAAGCGAGCCTTTACCTTTGATGCAATATTCACATTAATTAAGATAAGTATTAAAAACCCTTTGCTTTCTGTTTTCTACTTGTCTTAAAGTAGTTAGTTAAATTGGTCGCAAATTTTATTGCAAAGACGCCCTCGAACAATAAGAAAATTTGTAATTTTAAAGGATGTTCGGATTGTTCAACTGACTTTTTTCATGCTATCTACGAGAACCTTCAAAAAATGTTGGAAGATTTTACACAAATTTTTTAAAAACCAAATATGAGGCAAAATAAAATCTATAAATATAATTCAAAACATTTATTGTTTTTGCCAAAAATACAATTTTTTGAAAAAATCGAAGATTGTTTTATTTATCTTAATAGAAATGAGATAGCGTAATTTTCAAGAATGTAAAAGTAACAATCTTCTGTAACTGCATTATTCACAGCATGAGCTATAAACACACTCTAAGGGTAAAATTGAATTCGATTGTTATGTTTGTTTTAGTTGGTTTGAGGTAGGCTACCTTTTTGGAATGTAAAAGTGACCTTACTTTTGAAGCACCCTCAAAAATAAGAACGATAAATGTTTCAACATTTTGCTTCCAGTATTCCACTCTCCTTCAGGTAGTTAGTTAAATTGGTAGCAAAATTTGATATACGGGAATCTAGAGAAATATGATATAATGTACATTTTACGGAGAGGTTATCCTGATCATACTATTTTCGAGTTAACTTTTTTAAAACCTGTCAAATTTTCGAAGATTTTACAACGTTTTACTACAATAGGAAGGCAAATAAAATCTATAAATATATTCAAAACATTTATGTGTTTTTGCCAAAATACCAT
>OZ023152.1:13940480-13979335 GCA_963675895.2 Styela plicata
CACAATATACAGACAAAAAGAATACGTAAAAGTAATATCGAAGTTTAATATTTGCTACAGTGAGTGGTCTTTCTGACACCGACTCCACAACACACTCTAAGGGTAAAATTGAATTCGATTGTTATGTTTGTTTTAGTTGGTTTGAGGTGGGCTACCTTTTAGAATGTGAAAAAGTGACCTTACTTTTGATGCAACCCTTAAAAATAAGAACGATAATGTGTTTAAACACTTTGCTTCCAGTATTCTACTGTCCTTCAGGTAGTTAGTTAAATTGGTAGCAAAATTTGAGAAACGGGAATCTAGAGAAAGATAATATGATGTACATTTTACGGATAGGTTATCCTAATCAGACTATTTTCGAGCTAACTCTTTGAAAACCTGTCAAATTTTCGAAAATTTTACAACGTTTTACCACAATATGCAGGCAAATAAAATTTATAAATATAATTAAAAACATTTATATGTGTTTTGCCAAAAAAATACAATTTTTTGAAAAAAAAATCGAAGAGTGTTTTATTTTTCTTAATAGAAATGAGATATCGTATTTTTCAAGAATGTAAAAGTAACAATCTTCTGTAACTGCATTATTCACAGCATGAGCTATAACTCCAAACCTTATTTATGTTAAGTTTCTCTAAATGTCCGCAAGTCTATAACAAATAGCAAACACTGTATAAATATTTTTATAAAAGAACTCCAACAAAATTCAATAATTTCGATAATTAGAGAAATCGGTTATGCTAACCAAACTATTTTTAGGTTTACTCCGAAAACCTTCCCTAATTTTGAAGATTTTTTCGAATCTTACCACAATATACAGACAAAAAGAATACGTAAAAGTAATATCGAACTTTAATGTTTGCTACAGTGAGTGGTCTTTCTGACACCGACTCCACAACACACTCTAAGGGTAAAATTGAATTCGATTGTTATGTTTGTTTTAGTTGGTTTGAGGTAGGCTACCTTTTAGAATGTAAAAGTGACCTTACTTTTGATGCAACCTTAAGAATAAGAACGATAAATGTTTAAACACTTTACTTCCAGTATTCCACTGTCCTTCAGGTAGTTAGTTAAATTGGTAGCAAAATTTGAGAAACGGGAATCTAGAGAAATATAATATAATGTACATTTTACGGATAGGTTATCCTAATCAGACTATTTTCGAGCTAACTTTTTAAAAACCTGTCAAATTTTCGAAGATTTTACAACGTTTTACCACAATATGCAGGCAAATAAAATCTATAAATATAATTCAAAACATTTATGTGTTTTGCCAAAAATACAATTTTTTGAAAAAAATCGAAGAGTGTTTTATTTTTCTTAATAGAAATGAGATATCGTATTTTTCAAGAATGTAAAAGTAACAATCTTCTGTAACTGCATTATTCACAGCATGAGCTATAACTCCAAACCTTATTTATGTTAAGTTTCTCTAAATGTCCGCAAGTCTATAACAAATAGCAAACACTGTATAAATATTTTTATAAAGAAACTCCAACAAAATTCAATAATTTCGATAATTAGAGAAATCGGTTATGCTAACCAAACTATTTTTAGGTTTACTCCGAAAACCTTCCCTAATTTTGAAGATTTTTTCGAATCTTACCACAATATACAGACAAAAAGAATACGTAAAAGTAATATCGAACTTTAATGTTTGCTACAGTGAGTGCTCTTTCTGACACCGACTCCACAACACACTCTAAGGGTAAAATTGAATTCGATTGTTATGTTTGTTTTAGTTGGTTTGAGGTAGGCTACCTTTTAGAATGTAAAAGTGACCTTACTTTTGATGCACCCTTAAAAATAAGAACGATAAATGTTTAAACACTTTGCTTCCAGTATTCCACTGTCCTTCAGGTAGTTAGTTAAATTGGTAGCAAAATTTGAGAAACGGGAATCTAGAGAAATATGATATAATGTACATTTTACGGATAGGTTATCCTAATCAGACTATTTTCGAGCTAACTTTTTAAAAACCTGTCAAATTTTCGAAGATTTTACAACGTTTTACCACAATATGCAGGCAAATAAAATCTATAAATATAATTCAAAACATTTATGTGTTTTGCCAAAAATACAATTTTTTGAAAAAAATCGAAGAATGTTTTATTTTTCTTAATAGAAATGAGATATCGTATTTTTCAAGAATGTAAAAGTAACAATCTTCTGTAACTGCATTATTCACAGCATGAGCTATAACTCCAAACCTTATTTATGTTAAGTTTCTCTAAATGTCCGCAAGTCTATAACAAATAGCAAACACTGTATAAATATTTTTATAAAGGAACTCCAACAAAATTCAATAATTTCGATAATTAGAGAAATCGGTTATGCTAACCAAACTATTTTTAGGTTTACTCCGAAAACCTTCCCTAATTTTGAAGATTTTTTCGAATCTTACCACAATATACAGACAAAAAGAATACGTAAAAGTAATATCGAACTTTAATGTTTGCTACAGTGAGTGGTCTTTCTGACACCGACTCCACAACACACTCTAAGGGTAAAATTGAATTCGATTGTTATGTTTGTTTTAGTTGGTTTGAGGTAGGCTACCTTTTAGAATGTAAAAGTGACCTTACTTTTGATGCAACCTTAAGAATAAGAACGATAAATGTTTAAACACTTTGCTTCCAGTATTCCACTGTCCTTCAGGTAGTTAGTTAAATTGGTAGCAAAATTTGAGAAACGGGAATCTAGAGAAATATAATATAATGTACATTTTACGGATAGGTTATCCTAATCAGACTATTTTCGAGCTAACTTTTTAAAAACCTGTCGAAAATTTTCGAAGATTTTTACAACGTTTTTACCACAATATGCAGGCAAATAAAATCTATAAATATAATTCAAAACATTTATGTGTTTTGCCAAAAATAAAATACAATTTTTTGAAAAAATCGAAGAGTTTTTTTATTTTTCTTAATAGAAATGAGAGAGCTTAGCGTATTTTTCAAGAATGTAAAAGTAACAATCTTCTGTAACTGCATTATTCACAGCATGAGCTATAACTCCAAACCTTATTTATGTTAAGTTTCTCTAAATGTCCGCAAGTCTATAACAAATAGCAAACACTGTATAAATATTTTATATAAAGAGAACTCCAACAAAATTCAATAATTTCGATAATTAGAGAAATCGGTTATGCTAACCAAACTATTTTTAGGTTTACTCCGAAAACCTTCCCTAATTTTGAAGATTTTTTTCGAATCTTACCACAATATACAGACAAAAAGAATACGTAAAAGTAATATCGAACTTTAATGTTTGCTACAGTGAGTGCTCTTTCTGACACCGACTCCACAACACACTCTAAAGGGGGTAAAATTGAATTTCGATTGTTATGTTTGTTTTAGTTGGTTTGAGGTAGGCTACCTTTTTAGAATGTAAAAAAGTGACCTTACTTTTGATGCACCCCTTAAAAAATAAGAACGATAAATGTTTAAACACTTTGCTTCCAGTATTCCACTGTCCTTCAGGTAGTTAGTTAAATTGGTAGCAAAATTTGAGAAACGGGAATCTAGAGAAATATAATATAATGTACATTTTACGGATAGGTTATCCTAATCAGACTATTTTCGAGCTAACTTTTTAAAAACCTGTCAAATTTTCGAAGATTTTACAACGTTTTACCACAATATGCAGGCAAATAAAATCTATAAATATAATTCAAAACATTTATGTGTTTTTGCCAAAAATACAATTTTTTGAAAAAATCGAAGAGTGTGTTTTTTTTTTTCTTAATAGAAATGAGATATCGTATTTTTCAAGAATGTAAAAGTAACAATCTTCTGTAACTGCATTATTCACAGCATGAGCTATAACTCCAAACCTTATTTATGTTAAGTTTCTCTAAATGTCCGCAAGTCTATAACAAATAGCAAACACTGTATAAATATATTTTATAAAAAGAAACTCCAACAAAATTCAATAATTTCGATAATTAGAGGAAAATCGGTTATGCTAACCAAACTATTTTTAGGTTTACTCCGAAAACCTTCCCTAATTTTGAAGATTTTTTCGAATTTTACCACAATATACAGACAAAAAGAATACGTAAAAGTAATATCGAACTTTAATGTTTGCTACAGTGAGTGAGTGCTCTTTCTGACACCGACTCCACAACACACTCTAAGGGTAAAATTGAATTCGATTGTTATGTTTGTTTTAGTTGGTTTGAGGTAGGCTACCTTTTTAGAATGTAAAAGTGACCTTACTTTTGATGCACCCTTAAGAATAAGAACGATAAATGTTTTAAACACTTTGCTTCCAGTATTCCACTGTCCTTCAGGTAGTTAGTTAAATTGGTAGCAAAATTTGAGAAACGGGAATCTAGAGAAATATAATATAATGTACATTTTACGGATAGGTTATCCTAATCAGACTATTTTCGAGCTAACTTTAAAAAACCTGTCAAATTTTCGAAGATTTTACAACGTTTTACCACAATATGCAGGCAAATAAAATCTATAAATATAATTCAAAACATTTATGTGTTTTGCCAAAAATACAATTTTTTTTGAAAAAATCGAAGAGTGTTTTTATTTTCTTAATAGAAATGAGATATCGTATTTTTCAAGAATGTAAAAGTAACAATCTTCTGTAACTGCATTATTCACAGCATGAGCTATAACTCCAAAACCTTATTTATGTTAAGTTTCTCTAAATGTCCGCAAGTCTATAACAAATAGCAAACACTGTATAAATATTTATATAAAGAACTCCAACAAAATTCAATAATTTCGATAATTAGAGAAATCGGTTATGCTAACCAAACTACTATTTTTAGGTTTACTCCGAAAACCTTCCCTAATTTTGAAGATTTTTTCGAATCTTACCACAATATACAGACAAAAAGAATACGTAAAAGTAATATCGAACTTTAATGTTTGCTACAGTGAGTGCTCTTTCTGACACCGACTCCACAACACACTCTAAGGGTAAAATTGAATTCGATTGTTATGTTTGTTTTAGTTGGTTTGAGGTAGGCTACCTTTTAGAATGTAAAAGTGACCTTACTTTTGATGCACCCTTAAAATAAGAACGATAAATGTTTTAAACATTTTGCTTCCAGTATTCCACTGTCCTTCAGGTAGTTAGTTAAATTGGTAGCAAAATTTGAGAAACGGGAATCTAGAGAAAGATAATATAATGTACATTTTACGGATAGGTTATCCTAATCAGACTATTTTCGAGCTAACTTTTTAAAAACCTGTCAAATTTTCGAAAATTTTACAACGTTTTACCACAATATGCAGGCAAATAAAATCTATAAATATAATTCAAAACATTTATGTGTTTTGCCAAAAATACAATTTTTTGAAAAAATCGAAGAGTGTTTTATTTTTCTTAATAGAAATGAGATAGCGTAGCGTATTTTTCAAGAATGTAAAAGTAACAATCTTCTGTAACTGCATTATTCACAGCATGAGCTATAACTCCAAACCTTATTTATGTTAAGTTTCTCTAAATGTCCGCAAGTCTATAACAAATAGCAAACACTGTATAAATATTTTTATAAAAGAACTCCAACAAAATTCAATAATTTCGATAATTAGAGAAATCGGTTATGCTAACCAAACTATTTTTAGGTTTACTCCGAAAACCTTCCCTAATTTTGAAGATTTTTTCGAGACTTACCACAATATACAGACAAAAAGAATACGTAAAAGTAATATCGAAGTTTAATATTTGCTACAGTGAGTGCTCTTTCTGACACCGACTCCACAACACACTCTAAGGGTAAAATTGATTTCGATTGTTATGTTTGTTTTAGTTGGTTTGAGGTAGGCTACCTTTTTGGAATGTAAAAGTGACCTTACTTTTGATGCACCCTTAAAAATAAGAACGATAAATGTTTAAACACTTTGCTTCCAGTATTCCACTGTCCTTCAGGTAGTTAGTTAAATTGGTAGCAAAATTTGAGAAACGGCAATCTAGAGAAAGATAATATAATGTACATTTTACGGATAGGTTATCCTAATCAGACTATTTTCGAGCTAACTTTTTAAAAACCTGTCAAATTTTCGAAGATTTTACAACGTTTTACCACAATATGCAGGCAAATAAAATCTATAAATATAATTCAAAACATTTATGTGTTTTGCCAAAAATACAATTTTTGAAAAAAAAATCGAAGAGTGTTTTTTTTTTTCTTAATAGAAATGAGATATCGTATTTTTCAAGAATGTAAAAGTAACAATCTTCTGTAACTGCATTATTCACAGCATGAGCTATAACTCCAAACCTTATTTATGTTTAAGTTTCTCTAAATGTCCGCAAGTCTATAACAAATAGCAAACACTATATAAATATTTATATAAAGAAACTGCAACAAAATTCAATAATTTCGATAATTAGAGAAATCGGTTATGCTAACCAAACTATTTTTAGGTTTACTCCGAAAACCTTCCCTAATTTTGAAGATTTTTTTTCGAATCTTACCACAATATATACAGACAAAAAAGAATACGTAAAAGTAATATCGAACTTTAATGTTTGCTACAGTGAGTGCTCTTTCTGACACCGACTCCACAACACACTCTAAGGGTAAAATTGAATTCGATTGTTATGTTTGTTTTAGTTGGTTTGAGGTAGGCTACCTTTTTGGAATGTAAAAGTGACCTTACTTTTGATGCACCCTTAAAAATAAGAACGATAAATGTTTAAACACTTTGCTTCCAGTATTCCACTGTCCTTCAGGTAGTTAGTTAAATTGGTAGCAAAATTTGAGAAACGGCAATCTAGAGAAAGATAATATAATGTACATTTTACGGATAGGTTATCCTAATCAGACTATTTTCGAGCTAACTTTTTAAAAACCTGTCAAATTTTCGAAGATTTTACAACGTTTTACCACAATATGCAGGCAAATAAAATCTATAAATATAATTCAAAACATTTATGTGTTTTGCCAAAAATACAATTTTTTGAAAAAATCGAAGAGTGTTTTATTTTTCTTAATAGAAATGAGATATCGTATTTTTCAAGAATGTAAAAGTAACAATCTTCTGTAACTGCATTATTCACAGCATGAGCTATAACTCCAAACCTTATTTATGTTAAGTTTCTCTAAATGTCCGCAAGTCTATAACAAATAGCAAACACTGTATAAATATTTTTATAAAAGAACTCCAACAAAATTCAATAATTTCGATAATTAGAGAAATCGGTTATGCTAACCAAACTATTTTTAGGTTTACTCCGAAAACCTTCCCTAATTTTGAAGATTTTTTTCGAGACTTACCACAATATACAGACAAAAAGAATACGTAAAAGTAATATCGAAGTTTAATATTTGCTACAGTGAGTGCTCTTTCTGACACCGACTCCACAACACACTCTAAGGGTAAAATTGAGTTCGATTGTTATGTTTGTTTTAGTTGGTTTGAGGTAGGCTACCTTTTTGGAATGTAAAAGTGACCTTACTTTTGATGCACCCTTAAAAATAAGAACGATAAATGTTTAAACACTTTGCTTCCAGTATTCCACTGTCCTTCAGGTAGTTAGTTAAATTGGTAGCAAAATTTGAGAAACGGGAATCTAGAGAAATATAATATAATGTACATTTTACGGATAGGTTATCCTAATCAGACTATTTTCGAGCTAACTTTTTAAAAACCTGTCAAATTTTCGAAGATTTTACAACGTTTTACCACAATATGCAGGCAAATAAAATCTATAAATATAATTCAAAACATTTATGTGTTTTGCCAAAAATACAATTTTTTGAAAAAATCGAAGAGTGTTTTATTTTTCTTAATAGAAATGAGATATCGTATTTTTCAAGAATGTAAAAGTAACAATCTTCTGTAACTGCATTATTCACAGCATGAGCTATAACTCCAAACCTTATTTATGTTAAGTTTCTCCAAATGTCAGCAAGTCTATAACATATAGCAAACACTGTATAAATATTTTTATAAAAGAACTCCAACAAAATTCAATAATTTCGATAATTAGAGAAATCGGTTATGCTAACCAAACTATTTTTAGGTTTACTCCGAAAACCTTCCCTAATTTTGAATTTTTTTTTTCGAATCTTACCACAATATACAGACAAAAAGAATACGTAAAAGTAATATCGAACTTTAATGTTTGCTACAGTGAGTGCTCTCTTTCTGACACCGACTCCACAACACACTCTAAGGGTAAAATTGAATTCGATTGTTATGTTTGTTTTAGTTGGTTTGAGGTAGGCTACCTTTTAGAATGTAAAAGTGACCTTACTTTTGATGCACCCTTAAGAAATAAGAAAGAACGATAAGTGTGTTTAAACACTTTGCTTCCAGTATTCCACTGTCCTTCAGGTAGTTAGTTAAATTGGTAGCAAAATTTGAGAAACGGGAATCTAGAGAAATATGATATAATGTACATTTTACGGATAGGTTATCCTAATCAGACTATTTTCGAGCTAACTTTTTAAAAACCTGTCAAATTTTTCGAAGATTTTACAACGTTTTACCACAATATGCAGGCAAATAAAATCTATAAAATATAATTCAAAACATTTATGTGTTTTGCCAAAAATACAATTTTTTGAAAAAATCGAAGAGTGTTTTATTTTTCTTAATAGAAATGAGATATCGTATTTTTCAAGAATGTAAAAGTAACAATCTTCTGTAACTGCATTATTCACAGCATGAGCTATAACTCCAAACCTTATTTATGTTAAGTTTCTCTAAATGTCCGCAAGTCTATAACAAATAGCAAACACTGTATAAATATTTTTATAAAGGAACTCCAACAAAATTCAATAATTTCGATAATTAGAGAAATCGGTTATGCTAACCAAACTATTTTTAGGTTTACTCCGAAAACCTTCCCTAATTTTGAAGATTTTTTTCGAATCTTACCACAATATACAGACAAAAAGAATACGTAAAAGTAATATCGAACTTTAATGTTTGCTACAGTGAGTGCTCTTTCTGACACCGACTCCACAACACACTCTAAGGGTAAAATTGAGTTCGATTGTTATGTTTGTTTTAGTTGGTTTGAGGTAGGTCTACCTTTTTGGAATGTAAAAGTGACCTTACTTTTGATACACCCTTAAAAATAAGAACGATAAATGTTTAAACATCTTGCTTCCAGTATTCCACTGTCCTTCAGGTAGTTAGTTAAATTGGTAGCAAAATTTGAGAAACGGGAATCTAGAGAAATATAATATAATGTACATTTTACGGATAGGTTATCCTAATCAGACTATTTTCGAGCTAACTTTTTAAAAACCTGTCAAATTTTTTCGAAATTTTTACAACGTTTTTACCACAATATGCAGGCAAATAAAATCTATAAATATAATTCAAAACATTTATGTGTTTTGCCAAAAATACAATTTTTTTTGAAAAAATCGAAGAGTGTTTTTTTTTTCTTAATAGAAATGAGATATCGTATCGTTTTTTCAAGAATGTAAAAGTAACAATCTTCTGTAAACTGCATTATTCACAGCATGAGCTATAACTCCAAACCTTATTTATGTTAAGTTTCTCTAAATGTCCGCAAGTCTATAACAAATAGCAAACACTGTATAAATATTTTTTTATAAAGGAACTCCAACAAAATTCAATAATTTCGATAATTAGAGAAATCGGTTATGCTAACCAAACTATTTTTAGGTTTACTCCGAAAACCTTCCCTAATTTTGAAGATTTTTTCGAGACTTACCACAATATACAGACAAAAAGAATACGTAAAAGTAATATCGAACTTTAATGTTTTGCTACAGTGAGTGCTCTTTCTGACACCGACTCCACAACACACTCTAAGGGTAAAATTGAATTCGATTGTTTATGTTTGTTTTAGTTGGTTTGAGGTAGGCTACCTTTTTGGAATGTAAAAGTGACCTTACTTTTGATGCACCCTTAAAAATAAGAACGATAAATGTTTAAACACTTTGCTTCCAGTATTCCACTGTCCTTCAGGTAGTTAGTTAAATTGGTAGCAAAATTTGAGAAACGGCAATCTAGAGAAAGATAATATAATGTACATTTTACGGATAGGTTATCCTAATCAGACTATTTTCGAGCTAACTTTTTAAAAACCTGTCAAATTTTTTGAAGATTTTACAACGTTTTACCACAATATGCAGGCAAATAAAATCTATAAATATAATTCAAAACATTTATGTGTTTTGCCAAAAATACAATTTTTTGAAAAAATCGAAGAGTGTTTTATTTTTCTTAATAGAAATGAGATATCGTATTTTTCAAGAATGTAAAAGTAACAATCTTCTGTAACTGCATTATTCACAGCATGAGCTATAACTCCAAACCTTATTTATGTTAAGTTTCTCTAAATGTCCGCAAGTCTATAACAAATAGCAAAAACACTGTATAAATATTTTTATAAAGAAACTCCAACAAAATTCAATAATTTCGATAATTAGAGAAATCGGTTATGCTAACAAAAACTATTTTTAGGTTTACTCCGAAAACCTTCCCTAATTTTGAAGATTTTTTCGAATCTTACCACAATATACAGACAAAAAGAATACGTAAAAGTAATATCGAACTTTAATGTTTTGCTACAGTGAGTGCTCTTTCTGACACCGACTCCACAACAACACACTCTAAGGGTAAAATTGAATTCGATTGTTATGTTTGTTTTAGTTGGTTTGAGGTAGGCTACCTTTTTGGAATGTAAAAGTGACCTTACTTTTGATGCACCCTTAAAAATAAGAACGATAAATGTTTAAACACTTTGCTTCCAGTATTCCACTGTCCTTCAGGTAGTTAGTTAAATTGGTAGCAAAATTTGAGAAAACGGAATCTAGAGAAAAATATAATATAATGTACATTTTACGGATAGGTTATCCTAATCAGACTATTTTCGAGCTAACTTTTTAAAAACCTGTCAAATTTTCGAAGATTTTACAACGTTTTTACCACAATATGCAGGCAAATAAAATCTATAAATATAATTCAAAACATTTATGTGTTTTGCCAAAAATACAATTTTTTGAAAAAAATCGAAGAGTGTTTTTTTTTTTCTTAATAGAAATGAGATATCGTATTTTTCAAGAATGTAAAAAGTAACAATCTTCTGTAACTGCATTATTCACAGCATGAGCTATAACTCCAAACCTTATTTATGTTAAGTTTCTCTAAATGTCCGCAAGTCTATAACAAATAGCAAACACTGTATAAATATTTTTATAAAAGAAACTCCAACAAAATTCAATAATTTCGATAATTAGAGAAATCGGTTATGCTAACCAAACTATTTTTAGTTTTACTCCGAAAACCTTCCCTAATTTTGAAGATTTTTTTTTTTTTCGAGACTTACCACAATATACAGACAAAAAGAATACGTAAAAGTAATATCGAACTTTAATGTTTGCTACAGTGAGTGCTTTCTTTCTGACACCGACTCCACAACACACTCTAAGGGTAAAATTGAATTCGATTGTTATGTTTGTTTTAGTTGGTTTGAGGTAGGCCTACCTTTTTGAAGAATGTAAAAGTGACCTTACTTTTGATGCACCTTTAAGAATAAGAACGATAAATGTGTTTAAACTTTTTGCTTCCAGTATTCCACTGTCCTTCAGGTAGTTAGTTAAATTGGTAGCAAAAAAATTTGAGAAACGGGAATCTAGAGAAATATATATATAATGTACATTTTACGGATAGGTTATCCTAATCAGACTATTTTCGAGCTAACTTTTTAAAAACCTGTCAAATTTTCGAAGATTTTACAACGTTTTTTACCACAATATGCAGGCAAATAAAATCTATAAATATAATTCAAAACATTTATGTGTTTTGCCAAAAATACAATTTTTTGAAAAAAATCGAAGAGTGTTTTTTTTTTTCTTAATAGAAATGAGATATCGTATTTTTCAAGAATGTAAAAGTAACAATCTTCTGTAACTGCATTATTCACAGCATGAGCTATAACTCCAAACCTTATTTATGTTAAGTTTCTCTAAATGTCCGCAAGTCTATATAACAAATAGCAAACACTGTATAAATATTTTTATAAAAGAACTCCAACAAAATTCAATAATTTCGATAATTAGAGAAATCGGTTATGCTAACCAAACTATTTTTAGGTTTACTCCGAAAACCTTCCCTAATTTTGAAGATTTTTTTTTTTTCTTACTTACCACAATATACAGACAAAAAGAATACGTAAAAGTAATATCGAACTTTAATGTTTGCTACAGTGAGTGCTCTTTCTGACACCGACTCCACAACACACTCTAAGGGTAAAATTGAATTCGATTGTTTTGTTATGTTTTTTTTAGTTGGTTTGAGGTAGGCTACCTTTTAGAATGTAAAAAAGTGACCTTACTTTTGATGCACCTTAAAATAATAAGAACGATAAGTGTTTAAACATTTTTGCTTCCAGTATTCCACTGTCCTTCAGGTAGTTAGTTAAATTGGTAGCAAAATTTGAGAAACGGGAATCTAGAGAAATATAATATAATGTACATTTTACGGATAGGTTATCCTAATCAGACTATTTTCGAGCTAACTTTTTAAAAAACCTGTCAAATTTTCGAAGATTTTACAACGTTTTTTACCACAATATGCAGGCAAATAAAATCTATAAATATAATCAAAAAACATTTATGTGTTTTGCAAAAAAATACAATTTTTTGAAAAAATCGAAGAGTTTTTTTTTTTTTCTTAATAGAAATGAGATATCGTATTTTTCAAGAATGTAAAAGTAACAATCTTCTGTAACTGCATTATTCACAGCATGAGCTATAACTCCAAACCTTATTTATGTTAAGTTTTTCTCTAAATGTCCGCAAGTCTATAACAAATAGCAAACACTGTATAAATATTTTTATATAAAGGAACTCCAACAAAATTCAATAATTTCGATAATTAGAGAAATCGGTTATGCTAACCAAACTATTTTTAGGTTTACTCCGAAAACCTTCCCTAATTTTGAAGATTTTTTTCGATTTTACCACAATATACAGACAAAAAGAATACGTAAAAGTAATATCGAACTTTAATGTTTGCTACAGTGAGTGCTCTTTCTGACACCGACTCCACAACACACTCTAAGGGTAAAATTGAATTCGATTGTTATGTTTGTTTTAGTTGGTTTGAGGTAGGCTACTTTTTAGAATGTAAAAGTGACCTTACTTTTGATGCACCCTTAAGAATAAGAACGATAAAATGTTTTAAAAACACTTTTGCTTCCAGTATTCCACTGTCCTTCAGGTAGTTAGTTAAATTGGTAGCAAAATTTGAGAAACGGGAATCTAGAGAAATATAATATAATGTACATTTTACGGATAGGTTATCCTAATCAGACTATTTTCGAGCTAACTTTTTAAAAACCTGTCAAATTTTCGAAGATTTTACAACGTTTTTTACCACAATATGCAATAAAAATAAAATCTATAAATATAATTCAAAACATTTATGTGTTTTGCCAAAAATACAATTTTTTGAAAAAATCGAAGAGTGTTTTATTTTTCTTTAATAGAAATGAGATATCGTATTTTTCAAGAATGTAAAAGTAACAATCTTCTGTAACTGCATTTTTCACAGCATGAGCTATAACTCCAAACCTTATTTATGTTAAGTTTCTCTAAAAATGTCCGCAAGTCTATAACAAATAGCAAACACTGTATAAATATTTTTATAAAGAAACTCCAACAAAATTCAATAATTTCGATAATTAGAGAAATCGGTTATGCTAACCAAACTATTTTTAGGTTTACTCCGAAAACCTTCCCTAATTTTGAAGATTTTTTCGAATCTTACCACAATATACAGACAAAAAGAATACGTAAAAAGTAATATCGAACTTTAATGTTTTGCTACAGTGAGTGCTCTTTCTGACACCGACTCCACAACACACTCTAAGGGTAAAATTGAATTCGATTGTTATGTTTGTTTTTAGTTGGTTTGAGGTAGGCTACCTTTTAGAATGTAAAAGTGACCTTACTTTTGATGCACCCTTAAGAATAAGAAGATAAATGTTTTTTAAACACTTTTGCTTCCAGTATTCCACTGTCCTTCAGGTAGTTAGTTAAATTGGTAGCAAAATTTGAGAAACGGGAAATCTAGAGAAATATAATATAATGTACATTTTACGGATAGGTTATCCTAATCAGACTATTTTCGAGCTAACTTTTTAAAAACCTGTCAAATTTTCGAAGATTTTACAACGTTTTTTTACCACAATATGCAGGCAAAAAAAAATATATAAATATAATTCAAAACATTTATGTGTTTTGCCAAAAATACAATTTTTTTTGAAAAAATCGAAGAGTGTTTTATTTTTCTTAATAGAAATGAGATATCGTATTTTTCAAGAATGTAAAAGTAACAATCTTCTGTAACTGCATTATTCACAGCATGAGCTATAACTCCAAACCTTATTTATGTTAAGTTTCTAAAAATGTCCGCAAGTCTATAACAAATAGCAAACACTGTATAAATATTTTTATAAAAGAAACTCCAACAAAATTCAATAATAATTTCGATAATTAGAGAAATCGGTTATGCTAACCAAACTATTTTTAGGTTTACTCCGAAAACCTTCCCTAATTTTGAAGATTTTTTTTTCGAGACTTACCACAATATACAGACAAAAAGAATACGTAAAAGTAATATCGAACTTTAATGTTTGCTACAGTGAGTGCTCTTTCTGACACCGACTCCACAACACACTCTAAGGGTAAAATTGAATTCGATTGTTATGTTTGTTTTAGTTGGTTTGAGGTAGGCTACCTTTTTAGAATGTAAAAGTGACCTTACTTTTGATGCAACCCTTAAGAATAAGAACGATAAATGTTTAAAAACACTTTTGCTTCCAGTATTCCACTGTCCTTCCTTCAGGTAGTTAGTTAAATTGGTAGCAAAATTTGAGAAAACGGAATCTAGAGAAATATAATATAATGTACATTTTACGGATAGGTTATCCTAATCAGACTATTTTCGAGCTAACTCTTTAAAAACCTGTCAAATTTTCGAAGATTTTACAACGTTTTACCACAATATGCAGCAAATAAAAATAAAATCTATAAATATAATTCAAAACATTTATGTGTTTTGCCAAAAAAAAATACAATTTTTTGAAAAAAAAAAATCGAAGAGTTTTTTATTTTTCTTAATAGAAATGAGATAGCGTATTTTTCAAGAATGTAAAAGTAACAATCTTCTGTAACTGCATTATTCACAGCATGAGCTATAACTCCAAAACCTTATTTATGTTAAGTTTCTCTAAATGTCCGCAAGTCTATAACAAATAGCAAACACTGTATAAAATATTTTTATAAAGGAACTCCAACAAAATTCAATAATTTCGATAATTAGAGAAATCGGTTATGCTAACCAAACTATTTTTAGGTTTACTCCGAAAACCTTCCCTAATTTTGAAGATTTTTTCGAGACTTACCACAATATACAGACAAAAAGAATACGTAAAAGTAATATCGAAGTTTAATATTTGCTACAGTGAGTGCTCTTTCTGACACCGACTCCACACACACACACAACACACTCTAAGGGTAAAATTGAATTCGATTGTTATGTTTTTTTTAGTTGGTTTGAGGTAGGCTACCTTTTAGAATGTAAAAAAAGTGACCTTACTTTTGATGCACCCTTAAAAATAAGAACGATAAATGTTTAAACACTTTGCTTCCAGTATTCCACTGTCCTTCAGGTAGTTAGTTAAATTGGTAGCAAAATTTGAGAAACGGGAATCTAGAGAAAGATAATATAATGTACATTTTACGGATAGGTTATCCTAATCAGACTATTTTCGAGCTAACTCTTTAAAAACCTGTCAAATTTTCGAAGATTTTACAACGTTTTACCACAATATGCAGGCAAATAAAAAATCTATAAATATAATTCAAAACATTTATGTGTTTGCCAAAAAAATACAATTTTTTGAAAAAATCGAAGAGTGTTTTTTATTTTTCTTAATAGAAATGAGATATCGTATTTTTCAAGAATGTAAAAGTAACAATCTTCTGTAAACTGCATTATTCACAGCATGAGCTATAACTCCAAACCTTATTTATGTTAAGTTTCTCTAAATGTCCGCAAGTCTATAACAAATAGCAAACACTGTATAAATTATTTTATAAAAGAACTCCAACAAAATTCAATAATTTCGATAATTAGAGAAATCGGTTATGCTAACCAAACTATTTTTAGGTTTACTCCGAAAACCTTCCCTAATTTTGAAGATTTTTTCGAGACTTACCACAATATACAGACAAAAAGAATACGTAAAAGTAATATCGAAGTTTAATATTTGCTACAGTGAGTGCTCTTTCTGACACCGACTCCACAACACACTCTAAGGGTAAAATTGAGTTCGATTGTTATGTTTGTTTTAGTTGGTTTGAGGTAGGCTACCTTTTTGGAATGTAAAAGTGACCTTACTTTTGATGCACCCTTAAAAATAAGAACGATAAATGTTTAAACACTTTGCTTCCAGTATTCCACTGTCCTTCAGGTAGTTAGTTAAATTGGTAGCAAAATTTGAGAAACGGGAATCTAGAGAAATATAATATAATGTACATTTTACGGATAGGTTATCCTAATCAGACTATTTTCGAGCTAACTTTTTAAAAACCTGTCAAATTTTCGAAAGATTTTACAACGTTTTACCACAATATGCAGGCAAAAAAAAATCTATAAATATAATTCAAAAACATTTATGTGTTTTGCCAAAAATACAATTTTTTGAAAAAATCGAAGAGTGTTTTTTTTTTCTTAATAGAAATGAGATATCGTATTTTTCAAGAATGTAAAAGTAACAATCTTCTGTAACTGCATTATTCACAGCATGAGCTATAACTCCAAACCTTATTTATGTTAAGTTTCTAAAAATGTCCGCAAGTCTATAACAAAAATAGCAAACACTGTATAAATATTTTTATATAAAGAAACTCCAACAAAATTCAATAATTTCGATAATTAGAGAAATCGGTTATGCTAACCAAACTATTTTTAGGTTTACTCCGAAAACCTTCCCTAATTTTGAAGATTTTTTTCGAATTTTACCACAATATAAAGACAAAAAAAATACGTAAAAGTAATATCGAACTTTAATGTTTGCTACAGTGAGTGCTCTTTCTGACACCGACTCCACAACACACTCTAAGGGTAAAATTGAATTTCGATTGTTTGTTTGTTTTTTTTAGTTGGTTTGAGGTAGGCTACCTTTTAGAATGTAAAAGTGACCTTACTTTTGATGCAACCTTAAAAATAAGAACGATAAATGTTTAAACACTTTGCTTCCAGTATTCCACTGTCCTTCAGGTAGTTAGTTAAATTGGTAGCAAAATTTGAGAAACGGGAATCTAGAGAAATATAATATAATGTACATTTTACGGATAGGTTATCCTAATCAGACTATTTTCGAGCTAACTTTTTTAAAAACCTGTCAAATTTTCGAAGATTTTACAACGTTTTACCACAATATGCAGGCAAAAAAAAATCTATAAATATAAATCAAAAAACATTTATGTGTTTTTTGCCAAAAATACAATTTTTTGAAAAAAAATCGAAGAGTGTTTTTTTTTTTCTTAATAGAAATGAGATATCGTATTTTTCAAGAATGTAAAAGTAACAATCTTCTGTAACTGCATTATTCACAGCATGAGCTATAACTCCAAACCTTATTATATTTAAGTTTCTCTAAATGTCCGCAAGTCTATAACAAATAGCAAAACACTGTATAAATATTTTTATAAAGGAACTCCAACAAAATTCAATAATTTCGATAATTAGAGAAATCGGTTATGCTAACCAAACTATTTTTAGGTTTACTCCGAAAACCTTCCCTAATTTTGAAGATTTTTTCGATTTTTTACCACAATATACAGACAAAAAGAATACGTAAAAGTAATATCGAACTTTAATGTTTGCTACAGTGAGTGCTCTTTCTGACACCGACTCCACAACACACTCTAAGGGTAAAATTGAATTCGATTGTTTATGTTTGTTTTAGTTGGTTTGAGGTAGGCTACCTTTTTAGAATGTAAAAGTGACCTTACTTTTTGATGCACCCTTAAAAATAAGAACGATAAATGTTTTAAACACTTTGCTTCCAGTATTCCACTGTCCTTCAGGTAGTTAGTTAAATTGGTAGCAAAATTTGAAAAACGGGAATCTAGAGAAATATAATATAATGTACATTTTACGGATAGGTTATCCTAATCAGACTATTTTCGAGCTAACTTTTTAAAAACCTGTCAAATTTTCGAAGATTTTACAACGTTTTACCACAATATGCAGGCAAATAAAAAAATCTATAAATATAATTCAAAACATTTATGTGTTTTGCCAAAAAAATACAATTTTTTGAAAAAAAAAATCGAAGAGTGTTTTTTTTTTTCTTAATAGAAATGAGATATCGTATTTTTTTCAAGAATGTAAAAGTAACAATCTTCTGTAACTGCATTATTCACAGCATGAGCTATAACTCCAAACCTTATTTATGTTAAGTTTCTAAGTTTCTCTAAAATGTCCGCAAGTCTATAACAAATAGCAAACACTGTATAAATTTTTTTATAAAGGAACTCCAACAAAATTCAATAATTTCGATAATTAGAGAAATCGGTTATGCTAACCAAACTATTTTTAGGTTTACTCCGAAAACCTTCCCTAATTTTGAAGATTTTTTCGAATCTTACCACAATATACAGACAAAAAGAATACGTAAAAGTAATATCGAACTTTAATGTTTGCTACAGTGAGTCTCTCTTTCTGACACCGACTCCACAACACACTCTAAGGGTAAAATTGAATTCGATTGTTATGTTTGTTTTAGTTGGTTTGAGGTAGGCTACCTTTTTGGAATGTAAAAGTGACCTTACTTTTGATGCACCCTTAAAAATAAGAACGATAAATGTTTTAAATTTTTTTGCTTCCAGTATTCCACTGTCCTTCAGGTAGTTAGTTAAATTGGTAGCAAAATTTGAGAAACCGGAATCTAGAGAAATATAATATAATGTACATTTTTTTACGGATAGGTTATCCTAATCAGACTATTTTCGAGCTAACTTTAAAAAAACCTGTCAAATTTTCGAAGATTTTACAACGTTTTACCACAATATGCAGGCAAATAAAAATATATAAATATAATTCAAAACATTTATGTGTTTTGCCAAAAATACAATTTTTTGAAAAAATCGAAGAGTGTTTTTTTTTTTCTTAATAGAAATGAGATATCGTATTTTTCAAGAATGTAAAAGTAACAATCTTCTGTAACTGCATTATTCACAGCATGAGCTATAACTCCAAACCTTATTTATGTTAAGTTTCTAAAAAATGTCCGCAAGTCTATAACAAATAGCAAACACTGTATAAATATTTTTATAAAAGAAACTCCAACAAAATTCAATAATTTCGATAATTAGAGAAATCGGTTATGCTAACCAAACTATTTTTAGGTTTACTCCGAAAACCTTCCCTAATTTTGAAGATTTTTTCGAATCTTACCACAATATACAGACAAAAAAAAGAATACGTAAAAGTAATATCGAACTTTAATGTTTGCTACAGTGAGTGCTCTTTCTGACACCGACTCCACAACACACTCTAAGGGTAAAATTGAATTCGATTTGTTATGTTTGTTTTAGTTGGTTTGAGGTAGGTAGGCTACCTTTTAGAATGTAAAAGTGACCTTACTTTTGATGCACCCTTAAGAATAAGAACGATATGTGTTTAAACACTTTGCTTCCAGTATTCCACTGTCCTTCAGGTAGTTAGTTAAATTGGTAGCAAAATTTGAGAAACGGGAATCTAGAGAAAATATAATATAATGTACATTTTACGGATAGGTTATCCTAATCAGACTATTTTTTTCGAGCTAACTTTTTAAAAACCTGTCAAATTTTCGAAGATTTTACAACGTTTTACCACAATATGCAGGCAAAAAAAAAATCTATAAATATAATTCAAAACATTTATGTGTTTTGCCAAAAATACAATTTTTTGAAAAAATCGAAGAGTGTTTTTTATTTTTCTTAATAGAAATGAGATATCGTATTTTTCAAGAATGTAAAAAAGTAACAATCTTCTGTAACTGCATTATTCACAGCATGAGCTATAACTCCAAACCTTATTTATGTTAAGTTTCTCTAAATGTCCGCAAGTCTATAACAAATAGCAAACACTGTATAAATATTTTTATAAAAGGAACTCCAACAAAATTCAATAATTTCGATAATTAGAGAAATCGGTTATGCTAACCAAACTATTTTTAGGTTTACTCCGAAAACCTTCCCTAATTTTGAAGATTTTTTTTCGAATCTTACCACAATATACAGACAAAAAGAATACGTAAAAGTAATATCGAACTTTAATGTTTGCTACAGTGAGTGCTCTTTCTGACACCGACTCCACAACACACTCTAAGGGTAAAAAATTGAATTCGATTGTTATGTTTGTTTTAGTTGGTTTGAGGTAGGCTACCTTTTAGAATGTAAAAGTGACCTTACTTTTGATGCACCTTAAGAATAAGAACGATAATGTGTTAAAACATTTTGCTTCCAGTATTCCACTGTCCTTCAGGTAGTTAGTTAAATTGGTAGCAAAATTTGAGAAACGGGAATCTAGAGAAATATAATATAATGTACATTTTACGGATAGGTTATCCTAATCAGACTATTTTCGAGCTAACTTTTTAAAAACCTGTCAAATTTTCGAAGATTTTTTACAACGTTTTTTACACACAATATGCAGGCAAAATAAAATCTATAAATATAATTCAAAACATTTATGTGTTTTGCCAAAAATACAATTTTTTTGAAAAAATCGAAGAGTGTTTTTTTTTCTTAATAGAAATGAGATATCGTATTTTTCAAGAATGTAAAAGTAACAATCTTCTGTAACTGCATTATTCACAGCATGAGCTATAACTCCAAACCCTTATTTATGTTAAGTTTCTAAAAATGTCGCAAAGTCTATAACAAATAGCAAACACTGTATAAATATTTTTATAAAAAGAACTCCAACAAAATTCAATAATTTCGATAATTAGAGAAATCGGTTATGCTAAACAAACTATTTTTAGGTTTACTCCGAAAACCTTCCCTAATTTTGAAGATTTTTTTCGAATCTTTACCACAATATACAGACAAAAAGAATACGTAAAAGTAATATCGAACTTTAATGTTTGCTACAGTGAGTGCTCTTTCTGACACCGACTCCACAACACACTCTAAGGGTAAAATTGAATTCGATTCGATTGTTATGTTTGTTTTAGTTGGTTTGAGGTAGGCTACCTTTTAGAATGTAAAAGTGACCTTACTTTTGATGCACCCTTAAGAATAAGAACGATAAATGTTTAAACACTTTGCTTCCAGTATTCCACTGTCCTTCAGGTAGTTAGTTAAATTGGTAGCAAAAAATTTGAGAAACGGGAATCTAGAGAAATATAATATAATGTACATTTTTACGGATAGGTTATCCTAATCAGACTATTTTCGAGCTAACTTTTAAAAACCTGTCAATTTTTTCGAAGATTTTACAACGTTTTACCACAATATGCAGGCAAAAAAAATATATAAATATAATTCAAAACATTTATGTGTTTTGCCAAAAAATACATTTTTTTTTGAAAAAATCGAAGAGTGTTTTATTTTTCTTAATAGAAATGAGATATCGTATTTTTCAAGAATGTAAAAGTAACAATCTTCTGTAACTGCATTTTTCACAGCATGAGCTATAACTCCAAACCTTATTTATGTTAAGTTTCTCTAAATGTCCGCAAGTCTATAACAAATAGCAAAACACTGTATAAATATTTTTATATAAAGGAACTCCAACAAAATTCAATAATTTCGATAATTAGAGAAATCGGTTATGCTAACCAAACTATTTTTAGGTTTACTCCGAAAACCTTCCCTAATTTTGAATTTTTTTTTTCGAATCTTACCACAATATACAGAAAAAAAGAATACGTAAAAGTAATATCGAACTTTAATGTTTGCTACAGTGAGTGCTCTTTCTGACACGACTCCTCCACAACACACTCTAAGGGTAAAATTGAATTCGATTGTTATGTTTGTTTTAGTTGGTTTGAGGTAGGCTACCTTTTTAGAATGTAAAAGTGACCTTACTTTTGATGCACCCTTAAGAATAAGAACGATAAATGTGTTTAAACACTTTGCTTCCAGTATTCCACTGTCCTTCAGGTAGTTAGTTAAATTGGTAGCAAAATTTTTGAGAAACGGCAATCTAGAGAAAGATAATATAATGTACATTTTACGGATAGGTTATCCTAATCAGACTATTTTCGAGCTAACTTTTTAAAAACCTGTCAAATTTTCGAAGATTTTACAACGTTTTACCACAATATGCAGGCAAATAAAAAATCTATAAATATAATCAAAAAAACATTTATGTGTTTTGCCAAAAATACAATTTTTGAAAAAAAAAATCGAAGAGTGTTTTTTATTTTTCTTAATAGAAATGAGATATCGTATTTTTTCAAGAATGTAAAAGTAACAATCTTCTGTAACTGCATTATTCACAGCATGAGCTATAACTCCAAACCTTATTTATGTTAAGTTTCTCTAAATGTCCGCAAGTCTATAACAAATAGCAAACACTGTATAAATATTTTTATAAAAGAACTCCAACAAAATTCAATAATTTCGATAATTAGAGAAATCGGTTATGCTAACCAAACTATTTTTAGGTTTACTCCGAAAACCTTCCCTAATTTTGAAGATTTTTTCGAATCTTACCACAATATACAGACAAAAAGAATACGTAAAAGTAATATCGAACTTTAATGTTTGCTACAGTGAGTGCTCTTTCTGACCGACCGACTCCACAACACACTCTAAGGGTAAAATTGAGTTCGATTGTTATGTTTGTTTTAGTTGGTTTGAGGTAGGCTACCTTTTTGGAATGTAAAAGTGACCTTACTTTTGATGCACCCTTAAAAATAAGAACGATAAATGTTTAAACACTTTGCTTCCAGTATTCCACTGTCCTTCAGGTAGTTAGTTAAATTGGTAGCAAAAATTTGAGAAACGGGAATCTAGAGAAAATATAATATAATGTACATTTTACGGATAGGTTATCCTAATCAGACTATTTTCGAGCTAACTTTTTTAAAAACCTGTCAAATTTTCGAAGATTTTACAACGTTTTTACCACAATATGCAGGCAAATAAAATCTATAAATATAATTCAAAACATTTATGTGTTTTTGCCAAAAATACAATTTTTTGAAAAAAAAAATCGAAGAGTGTTTTTTTTTTTCTTAATAGAAATGAGATATCGTATCGTATTTTTTCAAGAATGTAAAAGTAACAATCTTCTGTAACTGCATTATTCACAGCATGAGCTATAACTCCAAACCTTATTTATGTTAAGTTTCTCTAAATGTCCGCAAGTCTATAACAAATAGCAAACACTGTATAAATTATTTTATAAAGGAACTCCAACAAAATTCAATAATTTCGATAATTAGAGAAATCGGTTATGCTAACCAAACTATTTTTAGGTTTACTCCGAAAACCTTCCCTATTTTTTTGAAGATTTTTTCGAATCTTACCACAATATACAGACAAAAAGAATACGTAAAAGTAATATCGAACTTTAATGTTTGCTACAGTGAGTGGTCTTTCTGACACCGACTCCACAACACACTCTAAGGGTAAAATTGAATTCGATTGTTATGTTTGTTTTAGTTGGTTTGAGGTAGGCTACCTTTTAGAATGTGAAAGTGACCTTACTTTTGATGCACCCTTAAGAATAAGAACGATAAGTGTTTAAACATTTTGCTTCCAGTATTCCACTGTCCTTCAGGTAGTTAGTTAAATTGGTAGCAAAATTTGAGAAACGGGAATCTAGAGAAATATAATATAATGTACATTTTACGGATAGGTTATCCTAATCAGACTATTTTCGAGCTAACTCTTAAAAACCTGTCAAATTTTCGAAGATTTTACAACGTTTTACCACAATATGCAGGCAATAAAAAATCTATAAATATAATTCAAAACATTTATGTGTTTTTGCCAAAAATACAATTTTTTGAAAAAAAATCGAAGAGTGTTTTTTTTTTCTTAATAGAAATGAGATATCGTATTTTTCAAGAATGTAAAAGTAACAATCTTCTGTAACTGCATTATTCACAGCATGAGCTATAACTCCAAACCTTATTTATGTTAAGTTTCTCTAAATGTCCGCAAGTCTATAACAAATAGCAAACACTGTATAAATATTTTTATAAAAAGAAACTCCAACAAAATTCAATAATTTCGATAATTAGAGAAATCGGTTATGCTAACCAAACTATTTTTAGGTTTACTCCGAAAACCTTCCCTAATTTTGAAGATTTTTTCGAATCTTACCACAATATACAGACAAAAAAAAGAATACGTAAAAGTAATATCGAACTTTAATGTTTGCTACAGTGAGTGCTCTTTCTGACACCGACTCCATAACACACTCTAAGGGTAAAATTGAATTCGATTGTTATGTTTGTTTTAGTTGGTTTGAGGTAGGCTACCTTTTTAGAATGTAAAAGTGACCTTACTTTTGATGCACCCTTAAGAATAAGAACGATAAATGTTTTAAACACTTTGCTTCCAGTATTCCACTGTCCTTCAGGTAGTTAGTTAAATTGGTAGCAAAATTTGAGAAACGGGAATCTAGAGAAATATATATATAATGTACATTTTACGGATAGGTTATCCTAATCAGACTATTTTCGAGCTAACTTTTTAAAAACCTGTCAAATTTTCGAAAAGATTTTACAACGTTTTACCACAATATGCAGGCAAATAAAATCTATAAATATAAATCAAATTCAAAACATTATGTGTTTTGCCAAAAAAATACATTTTTTTGAAAAAATCGAAGAGTGTTTTATTTTTCTTAATAGAAATGAGATATCGTATTTTTCAAGAATGTAAAAGTAACAATCTTCTGTAACTGCATTTTTTCACAGCATGAGCTATAACTCCAAACCTTATTTATGTTAAGTTTCTCTAAATGTCCGCAAGTCTATAACAAATAGCAAACACTGTATAAATATTTTTATAAAGAACTCCAACAAAATTCAATAATTTCGATAATTAGAGAAATCGGTTATGCTAACCAAACTATTTTTAGGTTTACTCCGAAAACCTTCCCTAATTTTGAAGATTTTTTTCGAATCTTACCACAATATACAGACAAAAAGAATACGTAAAAGTAATATCGAACTTTAATGTTTGCTACAGTGAGTGGTCTTTCTGACACCGACTCCACAACACACTCTAAGGGTAAAATTGAATTCGATTGTTATGTTTGTTTTAGTTGGTTTGAGGTAGGCTACCTTTTAGAATGTGAAAGTGACCTTACTTTTGATGCACCCTTAAGAATAAGAACGATATAAGTGTTTTAAACACTTTGCTTCCAGTATTCCACTGTCCTTCAGGTAGTTAGTTAAATTGGTAGCAAAATTTGAGAAAACGGGAATCTAGAGAAATATAATATAATGTACATTTTACGGATAGGTTATCCTAATCAGACTATTTTCGAGCTAACTTTTTAAAAACCTGTCAAATTTTTCGAAAATTTTACAACGTTTTACCACAATATGCAGGCAAATAAAAAAATCTATAAATATAATTCAAAACATTTATGTGTTTTGCCAAAAATACAATTTGAAAAAAAAAAAAATCGAAGAGTGTTTTATTTTTCTTAATAGAAATGAGATATCGTATTTTTCAAGAATGTAAAAGTAACAATCTTCTGTAACTGCATTATTCACAGCATGAGCTATAACTCCAAACCTTATTTATGTTAAGTTTCTCTAAATGTCCGCAAGTCTATAACAAATAGCAAACACTGTATAAATATTTATATAAAGAAACTGCAACAAAATTCAATAATTTCGATAATTAGAGAAATCGGTTATGCTAACCAAACTATTTTTAGGTTTACTCCGAAAACCTTCCCTAATTTTGAAGATTTTTTCGAATCTTACCACAATATACAGACAAAAAGAATACCGTAAAAGTAATATCGAACTTTAATGTTTTGCTACAGTGAGTGCTCTTTCTGACACCGACTCCACAACACACTCTAAGGGTAAAATTGAATTTCGATTGTTATGTTTTGTTTTAGTTGGTTTGAGGTAGGCTACCTTTTTAGAATGTAAAAGTGACCTTACTTTTGATGCACCCTTAAGAATAAGAACGAACGATAATGTGTTTAAACACTTTGCTTCCAGTATTCCACTGTCCTTCAGGTAGTTAGTTAAATTGGTAGCAAAATTTGAGAAACGGCAATCTAGAGAAAGATAATATAATGTACATTTTACGGATAGGTTATCCTAATCAGACTATTTTCGAGCTAACTTTTTAAAAAAACCTGTCAAATTTTCGAAGATTTTACAACGTTTTACCACAATATGCAGGCAAATAAAATCTATAAATATAATTCAAAAACATTTATGTGTTTTGCCAAAAATACAATTTTTTGAAAAAATCGAAGAGTGTTTTATTTTTCTTAATAGAAATGAGATATCGTATTTTTCAAGAATGTAAAAGTAACAATCTTCTGTAACTGCATTATTCACAGCATGAGCTATAACTCCAAACCTTATTTATGTTAAGTTTCTCTAAATGTCCGCAAGTCTATAACAAATAGCAAACACTGTATAAAAATATTTTTATAAAGAAACTGCAACAAAATTCAATAATTTCGATAATTAGAGAAATCGGTTATGCTAACCAAACTATTTTTAGGTTTACTCCGAAAACCTTCCCTAATTTTGAAGATTTTTTCGAATCTTACCACAATATACAGACAAAAAGAATACGTAAAAGTAATATCGAACTTTAATGTTTGCTACAGTGAGTGCTCTTTCTGACACCGACTCCACAACACACTCTAAGGGTAAAATTGAATTCGATTGTTATGTTTGTTTTAGTTGGTTTGAGGTAGGCTACCTTTTAGAATGTGAAAGTGACCTTACTTTTGATGCAACCTTAAGAATAAGAACGATAAATGTGTTTAAACACTTTTTGCTTCCAGTATTCCACTGTCCTTCAGGTAGTTAGTTAAATTGGTAGCAAAATTTGAGAAACGGGAATCTAGAGAAATATAATATAATGTACATTTTACGGATAGGTTATCCTAATCAGACTATTTTCGAGCTAAACTCTTTAAAAACCTGTCAAATTTTCGAAGATTTTACAACGTTTTACCACAATATGCAGGCAAATAAAATCTATAAATATAATTCAAAAAAACATTTATGTGTTTTGCCAAAAATACAATTTTTTGAAAAAATCGAAGTGTTTTTTTTTTTTCTTAATAGAAATGAGATATCGTATTTTTCAAGAATGTAAAAGTAACAATCTTCTGTAACTGCATTTTTCACAGCATGAGCTATAACTCCAAACCTTATTTATTTATGTTTTTTCTAAAAATGTCCGCAAGTCTATAACAAATAGCAAACACTGTATAAATATTTTTATAAAAGAAACTCCAACAAAATTCAATAATTTCGATAATTAGAGAATCGGTTATGCTAACCAAACTTTTTTTTTAGGTTTACTCCGAAAACCTTCCCTAATTTTGAAGATTTTTTTTCGAATCTTACCACAATATACAGACAAAAAGAATACGTAAAAGTAATATCGAACTTTAATGTTTGCTACAGTGAGTGCTCTTTCTGACACCGACTCCACAACACACTCTAAGGGTAAAATTGAATTTCGATTGTTATGTTTGTTTTAGTTGGTTTGAGGTAGGCTACCTTTTAGAATGTAAAAGTGACCTTACTTTTGATGCAACCCTTAAGAATAAGAACGATAAGTGTTAAACACACTTTTTGCTTCCAGTATTCCACTGTCCTTCAGGTAGTTAGTTAAATTGGTAGCAAAATTTGAGAAACGGGAATCTAGAGAGAAATATAATATAATGTACATTTTACGGATAGGTTATCCTAATCAGACTATTTTCGAGCTAACTTTTTAAAAACCTGTCAAATTTTCGAAGATTTTACAACGTTTTACCACAATATGCATAAAATCTATAATAAAATCTATAAATATAATTCAAAACATTTATGTGTTTTGCCAAAAATATACAATTTTTGAAAAAAAATCGAAGAGTGTTTTATTTTTCTTAATAGAAATGAGATATCGTATTTTTCAAGAATGTAAAAGTAACAATCTTCTGTAACTGCATTATTCACAGCATGAGCTATAACTCCAAACCTTATTTATGTTAAGTTTCTCTAAATGTCCGCAAGTCTATAACAAATAGCAAACACTGTATAAATATTTTTATAATAAAAACTCCAACAAAATTCAATAATTTCGATAATTAGAGAAATCGGTTATGCTAACCAAACTATTTTTAGGTTTACTCCGAAAACCTTCCCTAATTTTGAAGATTTTTTCGAATCTTACCACAATATACAAAAAACAAAAAGAATACGTAAAAGTAATATCGAACTTTAATGTTTGCTACAGTGAGTGCTCTTTCTGACACCGACTCCACAACACACTCTAAGGGTAAAATTGAATTTCGATTGTTATGTTTGTTTTAGTTGGTTTGAGGTAGGCTACTTTTTAGAATGTAAAAGTGACCTTACTTTTGATGCACCCTTAAGAATAAGAACGATAAGTGTGTTTAAACACTTTGCTTCCAGTATTCCACTGTCCTTCAGGTAGTTAGTTAAATTGGTAGCAAAATTTGAGAAACCGGAATCTAGAGAAATATAATATAATGTACATTTTACGGATAGGTAATTCTAATCAGACTATTTTCGAGCTAACTCTTTAAAAAACCTGTCAAATTTTCGAAGATTTTACAACGTTTTACCACAATATGCAGGCAAATAAAAAATCTATAAATATAATTCAAAAACATTTATGTGTTTTGCCAAAAATACAATTTTTTGAAAAAATCGAAGAGTGTTTTATTTTTCTTAATAGAAATGAGATATCGTATTTTTCAAGAATGTAAAAGTAACAATCTTCTGTAACTGCATTATTCACAGCATGAGCTATAACTCCAAACCTTATTTATGTTAAGTTTCTCTAAATGTCCGCAAGTCTATAACAAATAGCAAACACTGTATAAATATTTTTATAAAAGAACTCCAACAAAATTCAATAATTTCGATAATTAGAGAAATCGGTTATGCTAACCAAACTATTTTTAGGTTTACTCCGAAAACCTTCCCTAATTTTGAAGATTTTTTCGAGACTTACCACAATATACAGACAAAAAGAATACGTAAAAGTAATATCGAAGTTTAATATTTGCTACAGTGAGTGCTCTTTCTGACACCGACTCCACAACACACTCTAAGGGTAAAATTGAGTTCGATTGTTATGTTTGTTTTAGTTGGTTTGAGGTAGGCTACCTTTTTGGAATGTAAAAGTGACCTTACTTTTGATGCACCCTTAAAAATAAGAACGATAAATGTTTAAACATTTTGCTTCCAGTATTCCACTGTCCTTCAGGTAGTTAGTTAAATTGGTAGCAAAATTTGAGAAACGGGAATCTAGAGAAAGATAATATAATGTACATTTTACGGATAGGTTATCCTAATCAGACTATTTTCGAGCTAACTTTTTAAAAACCTGTCAAATTTTCGAAGATTTTACAACGTTTTTACCACAATATGCAGGCAAATAAAATCTATATAAATATAATTCAAAACATTTATGTGTTTTGCCAAAAATACAAATTTTTGAAAAAAAAAATCGAAGAGTGTTTTTTATTTTTCTTAATAGAAATGAGATATCGTATTTTTTTTCAAGAATGTAAAAGTAACAATCTTCTGTAACTGCATTTATTCACAGCATGAGCTATAACTCCAAACCTTATTTATGTTAAGTTTCTAAAAATGTCCGCAAGTCTATAACAAATAGCAAACACTGTATAAATATTTTATATAAAGAAACTCCAACAAAATTCAATAATTTCGATAATTAGAGAAATCGGTTATGCTAACCAAAACTATTTTTAGGTTTACTCCGAAAACCTTCCCTAATTTTGAATTTTTTTTCGAATCTTACCACAATATACAGACAAAAAAGAATACGTAAAAGTAATATCGAACTTTAATGTTTGCTACAGTGAGTGTCTTTCTGACACCGACTCCACAACACACTCTAAGGGTAAAATTGAATTCGATTGTTATGTTTGTTTTAGTTGGTTTGAGGTAGGCTACCTTTTAGAATGTAAAAGTGACCTTACTTTTGATGCACAACCTTAAGAATAAGAACGATAAATGTTTTTAAACACTTTGCTTCCAGTATTCCACTGTCCTTCAGGTAGTTAGTTAAATTGGTAGCAAAATTTGAGAAACGGCAATCTAGAGAAAGATAATATAATGTACATTTTACGGATAGGTTATCCTAATCAGACTATTTTCGAGCTAACTTTTTAAAAACCTGTCGAATTTTCGAAAATTTTACAACGTTTTACCACAATATGCAGGCAAATAAAATCTATAAATATAATTCAAAACATTTATGTGTTTTGCCAAAAATACAATTTTTTGAAAAAATCGAAGAGTGTTTTCTTTTTCTTAATAGAAATGAGACAGCTTAGCGTATTTTTCAAGAATGTAAAAGTAACAATCTTCTGTAACTGCATTATTCACAGCATGAGCAAAACTCCAAACCTTATTTATGTTAAGTTTCTCCAAATGTCAGCAAGTCTATAACATATAGCAAACACTGTATAAATATTTTTATAAAAGAACTCCAACAAAATTCAATAATTTCGATAATTAGAGAAATCGGTTATGCTAACCAAACTATTTTTAGGTTTACTCCGAAAACCTTCCCTAATTTTGAAGATTTTTTTTTCGAATCTTACCACAATATACAGACAAAAAGAATACGTAAAAGTAATATCGAACTTTAATGTTTGCTACAGTGAGTGCTCTTTCTGACACCGACTCCACAACACACTCTAAGGGTAAAATTGAATTCGATTGTTTTATGTTTGTTTTAGTTGGTTTGAGGTAGGCTACTTTTTTTTAGAATGTAAAAGTGACCTTACTTTTGATGCACCCTTAAAAATAAGAACGATAAATTGTTTAAACACTTTGCTTCCAGTATTCCACTGTCCTTCAGGTAGTTAGTTAAATTGGTAGCAAAATTTGAGAAACGGCAATCTAGAGAAAGATAATATAATGTACATTTTACGGATAGGTTATCCTAATCAGACTATTTTCGAGCTAACTTTTTAAAAACCTGTCAAATTTTCGAAGATTTTACAACGTTTTACCACAATATGCAGGCAAATAAAATCTATAAATATAATTCAAAACATTTATGTGTTTTGCCAAAAATACAATTTTTTGAAAAAATCGAAAGAGTGAGTTTTTTTTTTTCTTAATAGAAATGAGATATCGTATTTTTCAAGAAATGTAAAAGTAACAATCTTCTGTAACTGCATTATTCACAGCATGAGCTATAACTCCAAACCTTATTTATGTTAAGTTTCTCTAAATGTCCGCAAGTCTATAACAAAAAAAATAGCAAACACTGTATAAATATTTTTATATAAAGAAAACTCCAACAAAATTCAATAATTTCGATAATTAGAGAAATCGGTTATGCTAACCAAACTATTTTTAGGTTTACTCCGAAAACCTTCCCTAATTTTTGAAGATTTTTTCGAATCTTACCACAATATACAGACAAAAAGAATACGTAAAAGTAATATCGAACTTTAATGTTTGCTACAGTGAGTGCTCTTTCTGACACCGACTCCACAACACACTCTAAGGGTAAAATTGAATTCGATTGTTATGTTTGTTTTAGTTGGTTTGAGGTAGGCTACCTTTTAGAATGTAAAAGTGACCTTACTTTTGATGCACCTTAAGAATAAGAACGATAAGTGTTTAAACACTTTGCTTCCAGTATTCCACTGTCCTTCAGGTAGTTAGTTAAATTGGTAGCAAAATTTGAGAAACGGGAATCTAGAGAAAATAATAATATAATGTACATTTTACGGATAGGTTATCCTATCAGACTATTTTCGAGCTAACTTTTTAAAAACCTGTCAAATTTTCGAAGATTTTACAACGTTTTACCACAATATGCAGGCAAATAAAAATCTATAAATATAATTCAAAACATTTATGTGTTTTGCCAAAAATACAATTTTTGAAAAAAAAATCGAAGAGTGTTTTTTTTTTTTCTTAATAGAAATGAGATAGCGTATTTTTCAAGAATGTAAAAGTAACAATCTTCTGTAACTGCATTATTCACAGCATGAGCTATAACTCCAAACCTTATTTATGTTAAGTTTCTAAAAATGTCCGCAAGTCTATAACAAATAGCAAACACTATATAAATATTTTATATAAAGAAACTCCAAACAAAATTCAATAATTTCGATAATTAGAGAAATCGGTTATGCTAACCAAACTATTTTTAGGTTTACCGAAAAAAACCTTCCCTAATTTTGAAGATTTTTTTCGAATCTTACCACAATATACAGACAAAAAGAATACGTAAAAGTAATATCGAACTTTAATGTTTGCTACAGTGAGTGGTCTTTCTGACACCGACTCCACAACACACTCTAAGGGTAAAATTGAATTCGATTGTTATGTTTGTTTTAGTTGGTTTGAGGTAGGCTACCTTTTTGGAATGTAAAAGTGACCTTACTTTTGATGCACCCTTAAAAATAAGAACGATAAATAGTATTCCACTGTCCTTCAGGTAGTTAGTTAAATTGGTAGCAAAATTTGAGAAACGGCAATCTAGAGAAAGATAATATAATGTACATTTTACGGATAGGTTATCCTAATCAGACTATTTTCGAGCTAAACTTTTTAAAAACCTGTCAAATTTTCGAAGATTTTACAACGTTTTACCACAATATGCAGGCAAATAAAAATCTATAAATATAATTCAAAACATTTATGTGTTTTGCCAAAAATACAATTTTTTGAAAAAATCGAAGAGAGTGTTTTTTTTTTCTTAATAGAAATGAGATATCGTATTTTTCAAGAATGTAAAAGTAACAATCTTCTGTAACTGCATTATTCACAGCATGAGCTATAACTCCAAACCTTATTTATGTTAAGTTTCTCTAAATGTCCGCAAGTCTATAACAAATAGCAAACACTGTATAAATATTTTTTATAAAAGGAACTCCAACAAAATTCAATAATTTCGATAATTAGAGAAATCGGTTATGCTAACCAAACTATTTTTAGGTTTACTCCGAAAACCTTCCCTAATTTTGAAGATTTTTTCGAATCTTACCACAATATACAGACAAAAAGAATACGTAAAAGTAATATCGAACTTTAATGTTTGCTACAGTGAGTGCTCTTTCTGACACCGACTCCACAACACACTCTAAGGGTAAAATTGAATTCGATTGTTATGTTTGTTTTAGTTGGTTTGAGGTAGGCTACCTTTTTGGAATGTAAAAGTGACCTTACTTTTGATGCACCCTTAAAAATAAGAACGATAAATGTTTAAACACTTTGCTTCCAGTATTCCACTGTCCTTCAGGTAGTTAGTTAAATTGGTAGCAAAATTTGAGAAACGGGAATCTAGAGAAATATAATATAATGTACATTTTACGGATAGGTAATTCTAATCAGACTATTTTCGAGCTAACTTTTTAAAAACCTGTCGAATTTTCGAAAATTTTACAACGTTTTACCACAATATGCAGGCAAATAAAATCTATAAATATAATTCAAAACATTTATGTGTTTTGCCAAAAATACAATTTTTTGAAAAAAATCGAAGAGTGTTTTTTTTTTTCTTAATAGAAATGAGATATCGTATTTTTCAAGAATGTAAAAGTAACAATCTTCTGTAACTGCATTTTTCACAGCATGAGCTATAACTCCAAACCTTATTTATGTTAAGTTTCTCTAAATGTCCGCAAGTCTATAACAAATAGCAAAAACACTGTATAAATATTTATAAAAAAACTCCAACAAAATTCAATAATTTCGATAATTAGAGAAATCGTTATGCTAACCAAACTATTTTTAGGTTTACTCCGAAAACCTTCCCTAATTTTGAAGATTTTTTCGAATCTTACCACAATATACAGACAAAAAGAATACGTAAAAGTAATATCGAACTTTAATGTTTGCTACAGTGAGTGCTCTTTCTGACACCGACTCCACAACACACTCTAAGGGTAAAATTGAATTCGATTGTTATGTTTTTTTTTAGTTGGTTTGAGGTAGGCTACCTTTTAGAAATGTAAAAGTGACCTTACTTTTGATGCACCCCTTAAAAATAAGAACGATAAATGTTTAAAAACACTTTGCTTCCAGTATTCCACTGTCCTTCAGGTAGTTAGTTAAATTGGTAGCAAAATTTGAGAAACGGGAATCTAGAGAAATATAATATAATGTACATTTTACGGATAGGTTATCCTAAATCAGACTATTTTCGAGCTAACTTTTTAAAAAACCTGTCAAATTTTCGAAGATTTTACAACGTTTTACCACAATATGCAGGCAAATAAAAAATCTATAAATATAATTCAAAACATTTATGTGTTTTGCCAAAAATACAATTTTTTGAAAAAATCGAAGAGTGTTTTTTTTTTTCTTAATAGAAATGAGATATCGTATTTTTCAAGAATGTAAAAGTAACAATCTTCTGTAACTGCATTATTCACAGCATGAGCTATAACTCCAAACCTTATTTATGTTAAGTTTCTCTAAATGTCCGCAAGTCTATAACAAATAGCAAACACTGTAAATATTTTTATAAAAGAACTCCAACAAAATTCAATAATTTCGATAATTAGAGAAATCGGTTATGCTAACCAAACTATTTTTAGGTTTACTCCGAAAACCTTCCCTAATTTTGAAGATTTTTTCGAATCTTACCACAATATACAGACAAAAAGAATACGTAAAAGTAATATCGAACTTTAATGTTTGCTACAGTGAGTGGTCTTTCTGACACCGACTCCACAACACACTCTAAGGGTAAAATTGAATTCGATTGTTATGTTTGTTTTAGTTGGTTTGAGGTAGGCTACCTTTTTGGAATGTAAAAGTGACCTTACTTTTGATGCACCCTTAAAAATAAGAACGATAAATGTTTAAACACTTTGCTTCCAGTATTCCACTGTCCTTCAGGTAGTTAGTTAAATTGGTAGCAAAATTTGAGAAACCGGAATCTAGAGAAATATAATATAATGTACATTTTACGGATAGGTAATTCTAATCAGACTATTTTCGAGCTAACTCTTTAAAAACCTGTCGAATTTTCGAAAATTTTACAACGTTTTACCACAATATGCAGGCAAATAAAATCTATAAATATAATTCAAAACATTTATGTGTTTTGCCAAAAATACAATTTTTTGAAAAAATCGAAGAGTGTTTTATTTTTCTTAATAGAAATGAGATATCGTATTTTTCAAGAATGTAAAAGTAACAATCTTCTGTAACTGCATTATTCACAGCATGAGCTATAACTCCAAACCTTATTTATGTTAAGTTTCTCTAAATGTCCGCAAGTCTATAACAAATAGCAAACACTGTATAAATATTTTTATAAAAGAACTCCAACAAAATTCAATAATTTCGATAATTAGAGAAATCGGTTATGCTAACCAAACTATTTTTAGGTTTACTCCGAAAACCTTCCCTAATTTTGAAGATTTTTTCGAGACTTACCACAATATACAGACAAAAAGAATACGTAAAAGTAATATCGAACTTTAATGTTTGCTACAGTGAGTGGTCTTTCTGACACCGACTCCACAACACACTCTAAGGGTAAAATTGAATTCGATTGTTATGTTTGTTTTAGTTGGTTTGAGGTAGGCTACCTTTTAGAATGTGAAAGTGACCTTACTTTTGATGCAACCTTAAGAATAAGAACGATAAGTGTTTAAACACTTTGCTTCCAGTATTCTACTGTCCTTCAGGTAGTTAGTTAAATTGGTAGCAAAATTTGAGAAACCGGAATCTAGAGAAATATAATATAATGTACATTTTACGGATAGGTTATCCTAATCAGACTATTTTCGAGCTAACTTTTTAAAAACCTGTCAAATTTTCGAAGATTTTACAACGTTTTACCACAATATGCAGGCAAATAAAATCTATAAATATAATTCAAAACATTTATGTGTTTTGCCAAAAATACAATTTTTTGAAAAAATCGAAGAGTGTTTTATTTTTCTTAATAGAAATGAGATAGCGTATTTTTCAAGAATGTAAAAGTAACAATCTTCTGTAACTGCATTATTCACAGCATGAGCTATAACTCCAAACCTTATTTATGTTAAGTTTCTCTAAATGTCCGCAAGTCTATAACAAATAGCAAACACTGTATAAATATTTTTATAAAAGAACTCCAACAAAATTCAATAATTTCGATAATTAGAGAAATCGGTTATGCTAACCAAACTATTTTTAGGTTTACTCCGAAAACCTTCCCTAATTTTGAAGATTTTTTCGAGACTTACCACAATATACAGACAAAAAGAATACGTAAAAGTAATATCGAAGTTTAATATTTGCTACAGTGAGTGCTCTTTCTGACACCGACTCCACAACACACTCTAAGGGTAAAATTGAGTTCGATTGTTATGTTTGTTTTAGTTGGTTTGAGGTAGGCTACCTTTTAGAATGTAAAAGTGACCTTACTTTTGATGCACCCTTAAAAATAAGAACGATAAATGTTTAAACACTTTGCTTCCAGTATTCCACTGTCCTTCAGGTAGTTAGTTAAATTGGTAGCAAAATTTGAGAAACCGGAATCTAGAGAAATATAATATAATGTACATTTTACGGATAGGTTATCCTAATCAGACTATTTTCGAGCTAACTTTTTAAAAACCTGTCAAATTTTCGAAGATTTTACAACGTTTTACCACAATATGCAGGCAAATAAAATCTATAAATATAATTCAAAACATTTATGTGTTTTGCCAAAAATACAATTTTTTGAAAAAATCGAAGAGTGTTTTATTTTTCTTAATAGAAATGAGATATCGTATTTTTCAAGAATGTAAAAGTAACAATCTTCTGTAACTGCATTATTCACAGCATGAGCTATAACTCCAAACCTTATTTATGTTAAGTTTCTCTAAATATCCGCAAGTCTATAACAAATAGCAAACACTGTATAAATATTTATATAAAGAAACTGCAACAAAATTCAATAATTTCGATAATTAGAGAAATCGGTTATGCTAACCAAACTATTTTTAGGTTTACTCCGAAAACCTTCCCTAATTTTGAAGATTTTTTTCGAATCTTACCACAATATACAGACAAAAAGAATACGTAAAAGTAATATCGAACTTTAATGTTTGCTACAGTGAGTGGTCTTTCTGACACCGACTCCACAACACACTCTAAGGGTAAAATTGAATTCGATTGTTATGTTTGTTTTAGTTGGTTTGAGGTAGGCTACCTTTTAGAATGTGAAAGTGACCTTACTTTTGATGCAACCTTAAGAATAAGAACGATAAATGTTTAAACACTTTGCTTCCAGTATTCCACTGTCCTTCAGGTAGTTAGTTAAATTGGTAGCAAAATTTGAGAAACCGGAATCTAGAGAAATATAATATAATGTACATTTTACGGATAGGTTATCCTAATCAGACTATTTTCGAGCTAACTTTTTAAAAACCTGTCAAATTTTCGAAGATTTTACAACGTTTTACCACAATATGCAGGCAAATAAAATCTATAAATATAATTCAAAACATTTATGTGTTTTGCCAAAAATACAATTTTTTGAAAAAATCGAAGAGTGTTTTATTTTTCTTAATAGAAATGAGATATCGTATTTTTCAAGAATGTAAAAGTAACAATCTTCTGTAACTGCATTATTCACAGCATGAGCTATAACTCCAAACCTTATTTATGTTAAGTTTCTCTAAATGTCCGCAAGTCTATAACAAATAGCAAACACTGTATAAATATTTTTATAAAAGAACTCCAACAAAATTCAATAATTTCGATAATTAGAGAAATCGGTTATGCTAACCAAACTATTTTTAGGTTTACTCCGAAAACCTTCCCTAATTTTGAAGATTTTTTCGAATCTTACCACAATATACAGACAAAAAGAATACGTAAAAGTAATATCGAACTTTAATGTTTGCTACAGTGAGTGCTCTTTCTGACACCGACTCCACAACACACTCTAAGGGTAAAATTGAATTCGATTGTTATGTTTGTTTTAGTTGGTTTGAGGTAGGCTACCTTTTTAGAATGTAAAAGTGACCTTACTTTTGATGCAACCTTAAGAATAAGAACGATAAGTGTTTAAACACTTTGCTTCCAGTATTCCACTGTCCTTCAGGTAGTTAGTTAAATTGGTAGCAAAATTTGAGAAACGGGAATCTAGAGAAATATAATATAATGTACATTTTACGGATAGGTTATCCTAATCAGACTATTTTCGAGCTAACTCTTTAAAAACCTGTCAAATTTTCGAAGATTTTACAACGTTTTACCACAATATGCAGGCAAATAAAATCTATAAATATAATTCAAAACATTTATGTGTTTTGCCAAAAATACAATTTTTTGAAAAAATCGAAGAGTGTTTTATTTTTCTTAATAGAAATGAGATATCGTATTTTTCAAGAATGTAAAAGTAACAATCTTCTGTAACTGCATTATTCACAGCATGAGCTATAACTCCAAACCTTATTTATGTTAAGTTTCTCTAAATGTCCGCAAGTCTATAACAAATAGCAAACACTGTATAAATATTTATATAAAGAAACTGCAACAAAATTCAATAATTTCGATAATTAGAGAAATCGGTTATGCTAACCAAACTATTTTTAGGTTTACTCCGAAAACCTTCCCTAATTTTGAAGATTTTTTTCGAATCTTACCACAATATACAGACAAAAAAAATACGTAAAAGTAATATCGAACTTTAATGTTTGCTA
>OZ023152.1:13985102-14023778 GCA_963675895.2 Styela plicata
TCTGTTAGTTTTCATGGAATCCACCAGAAAATCCTTGCTCTGTTTTTACAAATATCTACCGAAAAGTCTTTTCTTGTTCCGTAGGTAATTTCTCTGGTTTTTAGAGCTTCGACCAGAATAATCTTTGTCTTAATTTGACGAAAATCTACCAAAAAGTCATTGTGGGTTTTTTGAGAATCTAACAAATGAATAAATGTTTTAATTTCTTACAAAATCCGCCAGAAAAACTTAGATTTCAATTTTTGAAAAAAAATCCGCTAAGATAATCTTACTGGTTTACTAGAATCCGCTAAAATAAAATATTTGTTCTGATTTTAAGAGAATATCTACTTGCAAATCTTTGGCGCTTTGAAAATATCTACCGGCTTTATAAAAATCCAACCAAACAATCTGTTTTAGTTTCGTTATTTTGGTTTTATGAAAATATTTACCGAAAAAATTTATTTTGGTTTTGTGGGAATATCTACCGAAAAAATCTTTATTTTGGTTCTATGAAAATATTTACCAAAAAATCGTTTTTTTGATTTTATGAAAATATCTACCGAAAATCGTTGTTATATCTATCAAAAGAGTCGCTGTTTTTGGTTTTTGGTTACATCGTTTACTGTTTCGTTATTCTGACGGACAGTAGAGTCTGGAATTAAAAGTGGTTTCATACTTATCGTTTTGATTCCAAAGATAGTAGTTGTAAACAGTTGCCACTTTCATATTTTTGAAAAAAACGCTGTTTCAAATTTGCTAAGACAAGCACAACAATCTTGATTTTTTTTAAAAATCTTGTATTTTTGGCAAAGCACATAACTGTATTAAATTGTATTTATAGATTTTACATGCCTGCATATTGTGTTAAGACTCTCAAACTTTTCGAAATTTTTGTAGGTTTTCGAAGTTAACGTAATAAAAATAGTCGAATTATCATATCCTATTTGTTTAATTTTCGAAAATTTTAAATGTTACTTGGTTTGGTTAAATAGTTTACTCTTTTGTTATTTTGATGAACTGTAGACTATGGAATTAAAAGTGATTTGATTCTTATAGTTTTGATCTTTGAAATTATAGTTGTGAACAGATGTCACGTGTACGTCCTTGGCACGCTAACTCAAATTTGCTAAGAAACACAAAGCAATCTTAAATTTTGTCAATCTTGAATTTTTGTCAAAGCAAATGTATGTTTGAAATTGTATTATAGATTTCAATTGTCTGGATATTGTGGTAAGACTTTATTAATTCTTCATAATTCTGGTGGGTTTTGCGAAGTTAAATTAAAAGTAGTCAGATTAGCATATCCTATTTTTATAACTTTCGAAAATTTTGAATGTTGCTTGGTTTGGTTATATCGCTTACTCTTTCGTTATTCTGATTCACAGTAGAGACTTGATTAAAATTGGCTTGGTACTCATACTTTGAGTCCAATATTGCCATTATGAAAAGTTTTCACTTTAAATTTCTTGAAAAATACGCCGTTTAAAATCTTAGACAAACAGAACAATCTTAATGTTTTTAAAATCTTCAATTTTGGTAAAACACAAATATTTGAAATGATATTTATAGATTTAAATTGCCTGCATATCGCGGAAAGACTCTCGCATATCTCCAAAAGTCAAAAGTTTTCGAAGTTAACTTAATAATACGATTGGCATATTCTATTTGAATATAATATGTATGGATTAGCATATCCTATTTGTATAACTTTCGAAAAAATTTTTGAACTTCCCTAGGTTTGGTTACATCTTTTACTTTTTCGTTATTCTGACGGATCTTAAGAGTTTGGAATTAAAAGTGGTATTACATATTATTATTATTTGTTTTAATAGATATGATAACGTCATTTTTTTCAAGAGTGTAAAAGTGACAACTGCAATATTCACCGTATAAGATATAACTCCAAACCTTATTTACATCAAATTTCTCTAAATGACCGCCAGTTCATGAAAATAGCAAACACTGTAGAAATATTTATATGAAGGAACTCCAAGAAAATTCAATAATTTCGATAATTAAAGGAATGGGTTATGTATGCAAACCCAACTATTTTTGAGTTTACTCCGCAAACCTCTCCAAAATTTTAAAAACATTTTGGAGTCTTACCAAAATATACAGACAATAAAAATCCATAAAGTAATACCCTGTAATACACTGTAATGTTTTTTACAACGAAAACCACTTTTTTAATTACTTTCGAAAAATTTTCGAGTTACAGCTTATACTGTGAATATTGCAGTCAAGGAAAATTGACACTCTTACGCTCTTGAAAAAAATACGCTATCTCATATATATTAAGACAAATAAAATATTCTTCGATTATTTCAAACAATTGTATTTTTGGCAAATCACGTAAATGTTTTGAATCATCTTTATAATTTTTTTTTGCCTGCATGTTGTGGTAAGACTTTGAAATATCTCTGAAATTAGGAGTCAGCTTAAAAATAGTCTGATTAGCATATCCCATCCGTAAAAAGTTCAATATTTCATGTTTTTCTAGATTTCCGTTTCTCAAATTTTCCTACCACTTCAGCTAACTACCTGAAAAACGGTAGAATGCTGAAAGCAAAGTGCGTAAACACGTACCGTTCTTATTCTGAAGATGCATCAAAAGTATAGGTCACTTTTATATTCCTTAAAAGTAGCCTACCTCAAATCAACTAAGACTAACAGAACAGTCTAAAATCGAATGTATTTTGATCACACATTTGTCACTACGAACAGTCACTAAAACAAATATAAAACTTCGGTATTACTTTTTTTTATTTTAATTGTCTGTATATTGTGTTAAGATTCGAAAAAAATCTTAAAAATTAATGAAGGTTGTTGGAGTAAACATAAAAATAGTTGGGTTAGCACAACCTATTTCTTTAATTATCGAAATTGTTGAATTTTGCTGGAATTCCTTAATATAAATATTCCTACTATGTTTGCTATTTCTTATAAACTGGCGCCTGAAAATGGTTTGATTTGCATATCCTATCGATAAAAATGTGCAATATTTCATATTTTTCTAGATTTCCGTTTCTCAAATTTGGCTGCCAATTTAACTAACTACCCGAAGGGCATTAGAAAACTGAAAGCAGTGTTTTAACACTTATCGTTTGGTTAGCATAACCGATTTCTCTAATCATCGAAATTGTTGAATTTTATTGAAGTTCCTTTATATAAACATTCCTACAGAGTTTGCTTTTTGTTATAGACTTGCGGAGATTTAGAGAAACCTAATGGAAAAAAGGTTTGGAGTTATAGCTTATGCTGTGAATATTGCAGTTAAAAAAAATTGTCACCCTATCTCATTTTTATTAAGACAATTAAAACACTCTTCGATTTTTTCAAAAAATTGTATTTTTGGCAAAACGCATAAATATTTTGAATTATATTTATAGATTTTATTTGCCTGCATATTGCGGTAAGACTTTGTAAAATCTTTGAATATTTGACATGTATTTAGGAGTTAGCTCGAAAATAGTCTGATTAGCATATCCCATCCGTAAAAGGAACAATATTTCATATTTTTCTAGATTTCCGTTTCTCAACTTTTGCTACCAATTTAACTAGCTACCTGAAAAACAGTAGAATACTGAAAGCAAAGTGCGTAAAAACGTATCGTTCTTATTTTGAAGATTGCATCAAACGTAAATGTCACTTTTACATTCTAAAAAGTAGCTTACCTCCAATCAACTAAAACAAACCTAACAATCGAATTCAATTTTTTTCCAACAGTTCGATGTGGAGAGTCAAAAAAAAAAAAACGCTCACTGTAGCAAACATAAAACTCCGGTATTACTTTTATGGTTTCGTATTGTCCGTATATTTTGCTATGACTCGAAAAAAACTTCAAAATTAGGGAAGGTTTTCGAACTAAACATAAAAATAGTTTGGTTAGCATAACCGATTTCTCTAATTATCAAAATGGTTGAATTTTGTTGGAGTTCCTTTATAAAAATATTTCCACAGTGTTTTCTATCTGTTGTAGACTAAAATTGTTATACGCTATCTCATTTCTATGGAGACAAATAAAACACTCTTTGGTTTTTTTCAAAAAATTGTATTTTTTGGCAAAACACATAAATGTTTTTAATTATATTTATAAATTTTTTTGCCTGCCTATTGTGGTAAGAATTTGTAAAATCTTCGCGAAAATTTGACTAGCGGACATTTAGAGAAACCTAATGAAAATAAGGTTTGGAGTTACAGCTTATTGTGTGAATATTGCAGTTAAAAAACGTTGTTACTTTCAAACTCTATCTCATTTTCATTAGGACAAATAAAACACTCTTCAATTTTTTCAAAAAAATGTATTTTTGGCAAAACGCATTAATGTTTTGAATTGTATTTATAGATTTTATTTGCTTGCAAATTGTGGTGAGACTCGGTAAAATTTTAGAAAATTTGGCAAGTTTTTAGGTGTTAGCTCGAAAATAGTCTGATTAGCATATACTATCTGTAAAAAGCACAAGATTTCCATTTCCCAAATTTTGCTACCAATTTAACCAACTACTACCTGAACACAGTAGAATACTGGAAATAAAGTATTTAAACACTTATCGTTGAATCAAAAGTAAAGGTCACTTTTACATTCTAAGAAGAAGCCCAATTAAGATCAACTAAAACATAACAATCGATATCAATTTTTCCCCAAGAGATTGATGTGGAGTCAAGTGTCAAAAAGAACACTCACTGTAGCAAACATAAAACTCCAGTATTACTTATAAAAAATTTTATACGCTATCTCATTTTTATTAAGAAAAATAAAACACTCTTCGATTTTTTAAAAAAATTGTATTTTTGGCAAAACACGTAAATGTTTTAAATTATTTATAGATTTTATTTGCCTGCATATTGTGGTAAGACTTCGAATCTTCAAAATAAAAAATCTTCGAAATTTTGACAGGTTTTTAGGAGTTGCTCGAAAATAGTCTGCGATTCTTTTATGGATTCTTATTGTCTGTATATTGTGATAAAACTTGAAAAAATTTACGAAATTTGGAAAGGTTTTCGGAGTAAACATAAAAATTGTTGGTATTTCTATAGTGTTTGCTATTTGTTATTGACTTGCTCACATTTAGAGAAACTTAATGAAAATAAGGTTAGGAGTTATAGCTTATACTGTGAATAATGCAGTTAAAAACAATTGTTACTTTAACAGCCTTTGAAGAATTCGCAGTCTCATTTCTATTAGGACAAATACAACACACATCGATATAACTGTATTTTTGGCAAAACACATAAATGTTTTGAATTATATTTATAGATTTTATTTGCCTGCATATTGTGGTAAGATTTTGCAAAATCTAAGATAATTTGACAGATTTTTAGTTGTTAGTCTGAAAAATAGTCTGATTAGCATATACTATCTGTAAAGGTACTTTATTTCAAAATTTTCGACATTTCCGTTTCTCAAATTTTGCTACCAAATCTGAATGACCGTAGAATACTGAAGGGCAAAGTGTTTGAACACTTATCGTTCTTATTCTAAATAATGCATCAAAAGTAAAGGTCACTTTTACATTTTAAAAAGTAGCCTAGATCAAATCAACTAAAACAAACATAACAATCGAATTCAACTTTTCCCTAAGAGTTAGAAGTGGAGTCCGTGCCAAAATGGACACTCACTGTAGCAAAGATTAAACATCGGTATTACTTTTATGTATTCTTATTGTCTGCATATTGTGGTAAGATTCGAAAAAAAGCTTCAAAATTTGGGAAGGTTTTCGGAGTAAACATAAAAATAGTTTGGTTAGCTCAAACCGATTTATTTAATTAGCGAAATTGGTGAATTTTTTTGGAGTTCCTTTATGAAATTGGCGAATTTTGTTGGATTTCCTTGTATAAATATTTCTACAGTGTTTTCTATTTGTTATAGACTTGCGGACATTTAGAGAAAAGTAATGAAAATAAGATTTGGAGTTATAGCTCATACTGTGAATAATGCAGTTACAAAAGATTGTTACTTTTACATTTTTGAAGAATACGCTATCTCATTTCTATTAAGAAAAATAAAACACTCTTCGGTTTTTTCAAAGAATTGTATATTTGGCAAAACACATAAATGTTTTGAATTATATTTATAGATTTTATTTGCCTGCATATTGTGGTAAAACGTTGTAAAATCTTCGAAAATTTGAAAGGGTTTTTAAAGAGTTAGCTCGAAAATAGTCTGATTAGGATAACCTATCCGTAAAATGTACATTATATTATATTTCTCTAGATTCTCGTTTCTCAAATTTTACTAACAATTTAACTAACTACCTGAAGGACAGTAGAATACTGGAAGCAAAGTCTTTAAACAATCGTTCTTATTCTTTTCAAAATACACTTTACATTCTAAAAGGTAGCCTACATCAAATCAACTAAAACAAACATAACAATCGAATTCAATTTTACTCTTAGAGTGTGTTGTGGAGTCGGTGTCAGAAAGAGCACTCATTGTAGCAAACATTAAACTTCGATATTACTTTTACGTATTCTTTTTGTCTGTATATTGTGGTAAGATTCGAAAAAATCTTCAAAATTAGGGAAGGTTTTCGGAGTAAACCTAAAAATAGTTTGGTTAGCATAAACGATTCTCTAATTATCGAAATTATTGAATTTTGTTGAAGTTCCTTTATATAAATATTTATACAGTGTTTGCTATTTGTTATAGACTTGCGGACATTTTTAGAAACTTAATATAAATAAGATTTGGAGTTATAGCTCATGCTTTGAATAATGCAGTTACAAAAGATTGTTACTTTTACATTCTTTAAAAATACGCTATCTCATTTCTATTAAGAAAAATAAAACACTCTTCGATTTTTTCAAAAATATTGTATTTTTGGCAAAACACCAAAATTTTTTGAATTATATTTATTAAGAAAAATAAAAACACTTTTCGATTTTTTCATAAAATTGCATTTTTGGCAAAACACATAAATGTTTGAATTATATTTAAGATTTTATTTGCCTGATATTGTGGAAACGTTGTCAAATATTCGAAAAATTGAGAGTTTTAAAGAGCTCGAAAATAGTCTGATTAGGATAACCCTATCCGTAAAATGTACATTATATTATATTTCTCTAGATTCCCGTTTCTCAAATTTTGCTACCAATTTAACTAACTACCTGAAGGACAGTAGAATACTGGAAGCAAAGTCTTTAAACACTTATCGTTCTTATTCTTAAGGTTGCGTCAAAAGTAAATTCACTTTTACATTCTAAAAGGTAGCCTACATCAAATCAACAAAAACAAACATAACAATCGAATTCAATTTTACTCTTAGAGTGTGTTGTGGAGTCGGTGTCAGAAAGAGCACTCATTGTAGCAAATATTAAACTTCGATATTACTTTTATGTATTCTTTTTTCTGTATATTGTGGTAAAACTCGAAGAAATCTTCAAAATTAGGGAAGGTTTTCGGAGTAAACCTATAAATAGTTTGGTTAGCATAACCGATTTCTCTAATTATCGAAATTATTGAATTTTGTTGGAGTTCCTTTATATAAATATTTATACAGTGTTTGCTATTTTGTTATAGACTTGCGGGCATTTAGAGAAACTTAATATAAATAAGGTTTCGAGTTATACCTCATGCTGTGAATAATGCAGTTACAAAAGATTTGTTTTTTACATATCTCATTTCTATTAAGAAAAATAAAACACTCTTCGATTTTTTCAAAAATATTGTATTTTTGGCAAAACACATAAATATTTTGAATTATATTAATAGATTTTATTTGTCTGCATATTGTGGTAAAACGTTGTCAAATCTTCGAAAATTTGACAGGTTTTTAAAGAGTTAGCTCGAAAATAGTCTTATTAGGATAACCTATCCGTAAAATGTGCATTAATTTATATTTCTCTAGATTCCCGTTTCTCAAATTTTGCTACCAATTTAACTAACTACCTGAAGGACAATAGAATACTGGAAGAAAAGTGTTTAAACATTTATCGTTCTTATTTTTAAGGGTGCTTCAAAAGTAAGGTCACTTTTACATTCTAAAAGGTCGCCTACCTCAAACCAAATAAAACAAACATAACAATCTTATTCAATTTTACCCTTAGAGTGTGATGTGGAGTCGGTGTCAGAAAGAGCACTCACTGTAGCAAACATTAAAGTTCGATATTACTTTTACGTATTCTTTTTGTCTGTATATTGTGGTAAGATTCGAAAAAAATCTTCAAAATTAGGGAAGGTTTTCGGAATAAACCTAAAAATAGTTTGGTTAGCATAACCGATTTCTCTAATTATCGAAATAATTGAATTTTGTTGGAGTTTCTTTATATAATTGTTTATACAGTGTTTGCTATTTGTTATAGACTTGCGGACATTTTTAGAAACTTAATATAAATAAGGTTTGGAGTTATAGCTCATGCTGTGAATAATGCAGTTACAGAAGATTGTTACTTTTACATTCTTGAAAAATACACTATCTCATTTCTATTAAAAAAAAATGAAATACTTTTCTCGATTTTTTCAAAATGTTGTATTTTTGGCAAAACACAAAGGTTTCAAAATATATTTCTAGATTTTATTTGTCTGCATCTTGTGGTAAAACGTTGTAAAAATCTTCGAAAATTTGACAGGTTTCTAAGAGTTAGCTCGAAAATAGTCTGATTAGGATAACCTATCCCTAAAATGTACATTATTTTATATTTCTCTGGATACCCGTTTCTCAAATTTTGCTACCAATTTAACTAACTACCTGAAGGACAGTAGAATACTGGAAGCAAAGTCTTTAAACACTTATCGTACTTATTCTTAAGGTTTCTTCAAAAGTAAGGTCACTTTTACATTCTAAAAGGTAGCCTACATCAAATAAACTAAAACAAACTTAACAATCGAATTTAATTTTACCCTTAGAGTGTGTTGTGGAGTCGGTGTCAGAAAGAGCCCTCACTGTAGCAAACATTAAAATTTCGATATTACTTTTACGTATTCTTTTTGTCTGTATATTGTTGTAAAAACTCGAAAAAATCCTCAAAATTAGGGAAGGTTTTCGAAGTAAAACCTAAAAATAGTTTGGTTAGCATAACTGATTTCTCTAATTTTCGAAATTTTGAATTTTGTTGGAGTTCCTTTATATAAATATTTATACAGTGTTTGCTATTTGTTATAGACTTGCGGACATTTTTAGAAACTTAATATAAATAAGGTTTGGAGTTATACCTCATGCTTTGAATAATGCAGTTACAAAAGATTGTTACTTTTACATTCTTGGAAAATACGCTATCTCATTTCTATTAAGAAAAATTAAAAAACACTCTTCGATTTTTTCAAAGTATTGTGTTTTTGGCAAAACACAAATGTTTTATATTATATTTATAGATTTTATTTGCCTGCATATTTGTGGTAAAGCGGACATTTTATAAACTTAATGTAAATAAGGTTTGCAGTTATAGCTCATGCTGTGAATAATGCAGTTACAAAAGATTGTTACTTTTACATTCTTGAAAAATACGCTATCTCATTTCTATTAAGAAAAATAAAACACTCTTCGATTTTTTCAAATTATTGTATTTTTGGCAAAACACATAAATGTTTTGAATTATATTTAAAGATTTTAGTTGCCTGCATATTGTGGTAAAACGTTGTCAAATCTTCGAAAATTTGACAGGTTTTTAAAGTGTTAGCTCGAAAATACTCTTATTTGGATAACCTATGCGTAAAATGTACATTTTATTATATTTCTCTAGATTCCCGTTTCTTAAATTTGGCTACCAATTTAACAAACTACCTGAAGGACAGTGGAATACTGGAAGCAAATTGTTTAAACATTTATCGTTCTTATTCCTAATGGTGCTTCAAAAGTAAGGTCACTTTTACATTCTAAAATGTAGCCTACCTCAAACCAACTAAAACAAACATAACAATCTAATTCAATTTTACCCTTAGAGTGTGATATGGAGACGGTGTCAGAAAGAGCACTCACTGTAGCAAACATTAAAGTTCGATATTACTTTTATGTATTCTTTTTGTCTCTATATTGTGGTAAGACTCAAAAAAAATCTTCAAAATTAGGGAAGGTTTTCGGAGTAAACCTAAAAATAGTTTTGTTAGCATAACCGATTTCTCTAATTATCGAAATTTTTGAATTTTGTTGGAGTTCGTTTATAAAAATATTTATACAGTGTTTGCTATTTGTTATAGACTTGCGGACATTTTTAGAAACTTAATATAAATAAGGTTTGGAGTTATAGCTCATGCTGTGAATAATGCAGTTACAGAAGATTGTTACTTTTTACATTCTTGAAAAATAAGCTATCTCATTTCTATTAAGAAAAAAAAAACACTCTTCGATTTTTTCAAAATATTGTATTTTTGGCAAAAAACACATAAATGTTTTGAATTATTTATTAGGAAAAATAAAACATTTTTTTTTCAAAAAAATCATATTTTTGGCAAAACACATAAAAATGTAAATTATATTTATAGATTTTATTTGCCTGCATATTGGGGTAAAACGTTGTTAAATCTTCGAAAATTTGACAGGTTTTTAAAGTGTTAGCTCGAAAATATCTTATTTGGATAACCTATCCGTAAAATGTACATTTTATTATATTTCTCTAGATTCCCGTTTCTCAAAATTTTGCTACCAATTTAACTAACTACCTGAAGGACAGTGGAATACTGGAAGTAAAGTGTTTAAACATTTATCGTTCTTATTCTTAAGGTTGCATCAAAAGTAAGGTCACTTTTACATTCTAAAAGGTAGCCTACCTCAAACCAACTAAAACAAACATAACAATCGAATTCAATTTTACCCTTAGAGTGTGTTGTGGAGTCGATGTCAGAAAGAGCACTCACTGTAGCAAACATTAAAGTTCGATATTACTTTTATGTATTCTTTTTGTTTGTATATTGTGGTAAAACTCGAAAAAATCTTCAAAATTAGGGAAGGTTTTCGGAGTAAACCTAAAAATAGTTTGGTTAGCATAACCGATTTTTCTCTAATTATCGAAATTATTGAATTTTGTTGGAGTTTCCTTTATAAAAATATTTATATAGTGTTTGCTATTTGTTATAGACTTGCGGACATTTTTAGAAACTTAATATATATAAGGTTTGGAGTTATAGCTCATGCTGTGAATAATGCAGTTACAGAAGATTGTTACTTTTACATTCTTGAAAAATACGCTATCTCATTTCTATTAAGAAAAATAAAACACTCTTCGATTTTTTCAAAATATTGTATTTTTGGCAAAACACATAAATGTTTTGAATGATATTTATTAGGAAAAATAAAACACTCTTCGATTTTTTCAAAAAATCATATTTTTGGCAAAACACATAAATGTTTTTAAATTATATTTATAGATTTTATTTGCCTGCATATTGGGGTAAAACGTTGTTAAATCTTCGAAAATTTGACAGGTTTTTAAGGAGTTAGCTCAAAAAAAGTCTTATTAGGATAACCTATCCGTAAAATGTACATTATATTATATTTCTCTAGATTCCCGTTTCTCAAATGTTGCTACCAATTTAACTAACTACCTGAAGGTCAGTAGAATACTGGAAGCAAAGTGTTAGACACTTAACTTTCTTATTGTTAAGGTTGCATCAAAAGTAAGGTCACTTTTACATTCTAAAAGTTAGCCCACCTCCATAACAATCGAATTCAATTTTACCCTTAGAGTGTGTTGTGGAGTCGGTGTCAGAAAGAGCACTCGCTGTAGCAAACATTAAAGTTCGATATTACTTTTACGTATTCTTTTTGTCTGTATATTGTGGTAAGATTCGAAAAAAATCTTCAAAATTAGGGAAGGTTTTCGGAGTAAACCTAAAAATAGTTTGGTTAGCATAACCGATTTCTCTAATTATCGAAATTATTGAATTTTGTTGGAGTTCCTTTATAAAATAATTTATACAGTGTTTGCTATTTGTTATAGACTTGCGGACATTTAGAGAAACTTAACATAAATAAGGTTTGGAGTTATAGCTCATGCTGTGAAAAATGCAGTTACAGAAGATTGTTACTTTTACATTCTTGAAAAATACGTTATCTCATTTCTATTAAGAAAAATAAAACACTCTTCGATTTTTTTCAAAAAATTGTATTTTTGGCAAAACACATAAATGTTTTGAATTATATTTATAAATTTTATTTGCCTGCATATTGTGGTAAAACGTTGTAAAATCTTAAAAAATTTGACAGGTTTTTAAAAAGTTAGCTCGAAAATAGTCTGATTTGGATAACCTATCCGTAAAATGTACATTATATCATATTTCTCTAGATTCCCGTTTCTCAAATTTTGCTACCAATTTAACTAACTACCTGAAGGACAGTGGAATACTGGAAGTAAAATGTTTAAACATTTATCGTTCTTATTCTTAAGGGTGCATCAATAGTAAGGTCACTTTTACATTCTAAAAGGTAGCCTACCTCAAACCAACTAAAACAAACATAACAATCGAACTCAATTTTACCCTTAGAGTGTGTTGTGGAGTCGGTGTCAGAAAGAGCACTCACTGTAGCAAATATTAAACTTCGATATTACTTTTACGTATTCTTTTTGTCTGTATATTGTGGTAAGTCTCGAAAAAATCTTCAAAATTAGGGAAGGTTTTCGGAGTAAACCTAAAAATAGTTTGGTTAGCATAACCGATTTCTCTAATTATCGAAATTATTGAATTTTGTTGGAGTTCCTTTATAAAATAATTTATACAGTGTTTGCTATTTGTTATAGACTTGCGGACATTTAGAGAAACTTAACATAAATAAGGTTTGGAGTTATAGCTCATGCTGTGAATAATGCAGTTACAGAAGATTGTTACTTTTACATTCTTGAAAAATAAGCTATCTCATTTCTATTAAGAAAAATAAAACACTCTTCGATTTTTTCAAAAAATTGTATTTTTGGCAAAACACATATATGTTTTGAATTATATTTATAACTTTTATTTGCCTGCATATTGTGGTAAAACGTTGTAAAATCTTCTGACAGGTTTTTAAAAAGTTAGCTCGAAAATAGTCTGATTTGGATAACCTATCCGTAAAATGTACATTATATCATATTTCTCTAGATTCCCGTTTCTCAAATTTTGCTACCAATTTAACTAACTACCTGAAGGACAGTGGAATACTGGAAGCAAAGTGTTTAAACATTTATCGTTCTTATTTTTAAGGGTGCATCAAAAGTAAGGTCACTTTTACATTCCAAAAAGGTAGCCTACCTCAAACCAACTAAAACAAACATAACAATCGAACTCAATTTTACCCTTAGAGTGTGTTGTGGAGTCGGTGTCAGAAAGAGCACTCACTGTAGCAAATATTAAACTTCGATATTACTTTTACGTATTCTTTTTGTCTGTATATTGTGGTAAGTCTCGAAAAAATCTTCAAAATTAGGGAAGGTTTTCGGAGTAAACCTAAAAATAGTTTGGTTAGCATAACCGATTTCTCTAATTATCGAAATTATTGAATTTTGTTGCAGTTTCTTTATATAAATATTTATATAGTGTTTGCTATTTGTTATAGACTTGCGGACATTTTTAGAAACCTAATATATATAAGGTTTGGAGTTATAGCTCATGCTGTGAATAATGCAGTTACAGAAGATTGTTACTTTTACATTCTTGAAAAATAAGCTATCTCATTTCTATTAAGAAAAATAAAACACTCTTCGATTTTTTCAAAATATTGTATTTTTGGCAAAACACATAAATGTTTTGAATTATATTTATAAATTTTTATTTGCCTGCATATTGTGGTAAAACGTTGTCAAATCTTCGAAAATTTGACAGGTTTTTAAAGAGTTAGCTCGAAAATAGTCTGATTAGGATAACCTATCCGTAAAATGTACATTATATTATCTTTCTCTAGATTCCCGTTTCTCAAATTTTGCTACCAATTTAACTAACTACCTGAAGGACAGTGGAATACTGGAAGCAAAGTGTTTAAACATTTATCGTTCTTATTTTTAAGGGTGCATCAAAAGTAAGGTCACTTTTACATTCCAAAAAGGTAGCCTACCTCAAACCAACTAAAACAAACATAACAATCGAACTCAATTTTACCCTTAGAGTGTGTTGTGGAGTCGGTGTCAGAAAGAGCACTCACTGTAGCAAATATTAAACTTCGATATTACTTTTACGTATTCTTTTTGTCTGTATATTGTGGTAAGATCGAAAAAAAAATCTTCAAAATTAGGGAAGGTTTTCGGAGTAAACCTAAAAAATAGTTTGGTTAGGTTAGCATAACCGATTTCTCTAATTATCGAAATTATTGAATTTTGTTGGAGTTCCTTTATAAAAATATTTATACAGTGTTTGCTATTTGTTATAGACTTGCGGACATTTAGAGAAACTTAACATAAATAAGGTTTGGAGTTATAGCTCATGCTGTGAATAATGCAGTTACAGAAGATTACGATATCTCATTTCTATTAAGAAAAAATAAAACACTCTTCGATTTTTTCAAAAAATTGTATTTTTGGCAAAACACATAAATGTTTTGAATTATATTTATAGATTTTATTTGCCTGCATATTGTGGTAAAACGTTGTAAAATTTTCGAAAATTCGACAGGTTTTTAAAGAGTTAGCTCGAAAATAGTCTGATTAGGATTACCTATCCGTAAAATGTACATTATATTATATTTCTTTAGATTCCGGTTTCTCAAATTTTGCTACCAATTTAACTAATTACCTGAAGGACAGTGGAGTACTGGAAGTAAAGTGTTTAAACACTTATCGTTCTTATTCTTAAAGTTGCATCAAAAGTAAGGCCACTTTCACATTCTAAAAGGTAGCCTACCTCAAGCCAACTAAAACAAACATAAACATCGAATTCAATTTTACCCTTAGAGTGTGTTGTGGAGTCGGTGTCAGAAAGACCACTCACTGTAGCAAATATTAAAGTTCGATATTACTTTTACGTATTCTTTTTGTCTGTATATTGTGGTAAGATTCGAAAAAATCTTCAAAATTAGGGAAGGTTTTCGGAGTAAACCTAAAAATAGTTTGGTTAGCATAACCGATTTCTCTAATTATCGAAATTATTGAATTTTTGTTGGAGTTTCTTTATAAAAATATTTATACAGTGTTTGCTATTTGTTATAGACTTGCGGACATTTAGAGAAACTTAACATAAATAAGGTTTGGAGTTATAGCTCATGCTGTGAATAATGCAGTTACAGAAGATTGTTACTTTTACATTCTTGAAAAATACGTTATCTCATTTCTATTAAGAAAAATAAAACACTCTTCGATTTTTTTCAAAAAATTGTAGTTTTGGCAAAACACATATATGTTTTGAATTATATTTATAAATTTTATTTGCCTGCATATTGTGGTAAAACGTTGTCAAATCTTCGAAAATTTGACAGGTTTTTAAAAAGTTAGCTCGAAAATAGTCTGATTAGGATAACCTATCCGTAAAATGTACATTATATCCCGTTTCTCAAATTTTGCTACCAATTTAACTAACTACCTGAAGGACAGTGGAATACTGGAAGTAAAATGTTTAAACATTTATCGTTCTTATTCTTAAGGGTGCATCAAAAGTAAGGTCACTTTTACATTCTAAAAGGTAGCCTACCTCAAACCAACTAAAACAAACATAACAATCGAACTCAATTTTACCCTTAGAGTGTGTTGTGGAGTCGGTGTCAGAAAGAGCACTCACTGTAGCAAATATTAAACTTCGATATTACTTTTACGTATTCTTTTTGTCTGTATATTGTGGTAAGTCTCGAAAAAATCTTCAAAATTAGGGAAGGTTTTCGGAGTAAACCTAAAAATAGTTTGGTTAGCATAACCGATTTCTCTAATTATCGAAATTATTGAATTTTGTTGGAGTTCCTTTATAAAAATATTTATACAGTGTTTGCTATTTGTTATAGACTTGCGGACATTTAGAGAAACTTAACATAAATAAGGTTTGGAGTTATAGCTCATGCTGTGAATAATGCAGTTACAGAAGATTGTTACTTTTACATTCTTGAAAAATACGCTATCTCATTTCTATTAAGAAAAATAAAACACTCTTCGATTTTTTCAAAAAATTGTATTTTTGGCAAAACACATAAATGTTTTGAATTATATTTATAGATTTTATTTGCCTGCATATTGTGGTAAAACGTTGTAAAATTTTCGAAAATTCGACAGGTTTTTAAAGAGTTAGCTCGAAAATAGTCTGATTAGAATTACCTATCCGTAAAATGTACATTATATTATATTTCTCTAGATTCCGGTTTCTCAAATTTTGCTATCAATTTAACTAACTACCTGAAGGACAGTAGAATACTGGAAGCAAAGTGTTTAAACACTTACCGTTCTTATTCTTAAGGTTGCATCAAAAGTAAGGTCACTTTCACATTCTAAAAGGTAGATTACCTCAAACCAACTAAAACAAACATAACAATCGAACTCAATTTTACCCTTAGAGTGTATTGTGGAGTCGGTGTCAGAAAGAGCACTCACTGTAGCAAATATTAAACTTCGATATTACTTTTACGTATTCTTTTTGTCTGTATATTGTGGTAAGTTTCGAAAAAATCTTCAAAATTAGGGAAGGTTTTCGGAGTAAACCTAAAAATAGTTTGGTTAGCATAACCGATTTCTCTAATTATCGAAATTATTGAATTTTGTTGGAGTTCCTTTATAAAAATATTTATACAGTGTTTGCTATTTGTTATAGACTTGCGGACATTTAGAGAAACTTAATATAAATAAGGTTTGGAGTTATAGCTCATGCTGTGAATAATGCAGTTACAGAAGATTGTTACATTTACATTCTTGAAAAATACGATATCTCATTTCTATTAAGAAAATAAAACACTCTTCGATTTTTTCAAAAAATTGTATTTTTGGCAAAACACATAAATGTTTTGAATTATATTTATAGATTTTATTTGCCTGCATATTGTGGTAAAACGTTGTAAAATTTTCGAAAATTCGACAGGTTTTTAAAGAGTTAGCTCGAAAATAGTCTGATTAGAATTACCTATCCGTAAAATGTACATTATATTATATTTCTCTAGATTCCGGTTTCTCAAATTTTGCTACCAATTTAACTAACTACCTGAAGGACAGTAGAATACTGGAAGCAAAGTGTTTAAACACTTATCGTTCTTATTCTTAAGGTTGCATCAAAAGTAAGGTCACTTTCACATTCTAAAAGGTAGCCTACCTCAAACCAACTAAAACAAACATAACAATCGAATTCAATTTTACCCTTAGAGTGTGTTGTGGAGTCGGTGTCAGAAAGACCACTCACTGTAGCAAACATTAAAGTTCGATATTACTTTTACGTATTCTTTTTGTCTGTATATTGTGGTAAGATTCGAAAAAATCTTCAAAATTAGGGAAGGTTTTCGGAGTAAACCTAAAAATAGTTTGGTTAGCATAACCGATTTCTCTAATTATCGAAATTATTGAATTTTGTTGGAGTTCCTTTATAAAAATATTTATACAGTGTTTGCTATTTGTTATAGACTTGCGGACATTTAGAGAAACTTAACATAAATAAGGTTTGGAGTTATAGCTCATGCTGTGAAAAATGCAGTTACAGAAGATTGTTACTTTTACATTCTTGAAAAATACGATATCTCATTTCTATTAAGAAAAATAAAACACTCTTCGATTTTTTCAAAAAATTGTATTTTTGGCAAAACACATAAATGTTTTGAATTATATTTATAGATTTTATTTGCCTGCATATTGTGGTAAAACGTTGTAAAATCTTAAAAAATTTGACAGGTTTTTAAAAAGTTAGCTCGAAAATAGTCTGATTAGGATAACCTATCCGTAAAATGTACATTATATCATATTTCTCTAGATTCCCGTTTCTCAAATTTTGCTACCAATTTAACTAACTACCTGAAGGACAGTGGAATACTGGAAGTAAAATGTTTAAACATTTATCGTTCTTATTCTTAAGGTTGCATCAAAAGTAAGGTCACTTTTACATTCTAAAAGGTAGCCTACCTCAAACCAACTAAAACAAACATAACAATCGAACTCAATTTTACCCTTAGAGTGTATTGTGGAGTCGGTGTCAGAAAGAGCACTCACTGTAGCAAATATTAAACTTCGATATTACTTTTACGTATTCTTTTTGTCTGTATATTGTGGTAAGTCTCGAAAAAATCTTCAAAATTAGGGAAGGTTTTCGGAGTAAACCTAAAAATAGTTTGGTTAGCATAACCGATTTCTCTAATTATCGAAATTATTGAATTTTGTTGGAGTTCTTTTGTAAAAATATTTATACAGTGTTTGCTATTTGTTATAGACTTGCGGACATTTAGAGAAACTTGATATAAATAAGGTTTGGAGTTATAGCTCATGCTGTGAATAATGCAGTTACAGAAGATTGTTACTTTTACATTCTTGAAAAATACGATATCTCATTTCTATTAAGAAAAATAAAACACTTATCGATTTTTTCAAAAAATTGTATTTTTGGCAAAACACATAAATGTTTTGAATTATATTTATAGATTTTATTTGCCTGCATATTGTGGTAAAACGTTGTAAAATTTTCGAAAATTCGACAGGTTTTTAAAGAGTTAGCTCGAAAATAGTCTGATTAGGATTACCTATCCGTAAAATGTACATTATATTATATTTCTCTAGATTCCGGTTTCTCAAATTTTGCTACCAATTTAACTAACTACCTGAAGGACAGTAGAATACTGGAAGCAAAGTGTTTAAACACTTATCGTTCTTATTCTTAAGGTTGCATCAAAAGTAAGGTCACTTTCACATTCCAAAAAGGTAGCCTACCTCAAACCCAACTAAAACAAACATAACAATCGAATTCAATTTTTACCCTTAGAGTGTGTTGTGGAGTCGGTGTCAGAAAGACCACTCACTGTAGCAAACATTAAAGTTCGATATTACTTTTACGTATTCTTTTTGTCTGTATATTGTGGTAAGATTCGAAAAAAATCTTCAAAATTAGGGAAGGTTTTCGGAGTAAACCTAAAAATAGTTTGGTTAGCATAACCGATTTCTCTAATTATCGAAATTATTGAATTTTGTTGGAGTTCCTTTTATAAAAATATTTATACAGTGTTTGCTATTTGTTATAGACTTGCGGACATTTAGAGAAACTTAACATAAATAAGGTTTGGAGTTATAGCTCACGCTGTGAAAAATGCAGTTACAGAAGATTGTTACTTTTACATTCTTGAAAAATACGATATCTCATTTCTATTAAGAAAAATAAAACACTCTTCGATTTTTTCAAAAAATTGTATTTTTGGCAAAACACATAAATGTTTTGAATTATATTTATAGATTTTATTTGCCTGCATATTGTGGTAAAAACGTTGTAAAAAATCTTCGAAAATTTGACAGGTTTTTAAAAAGTTAGCTCGAAAATAGTCTGATTAGGATAACCTAACCGTAAAATATACATTATATCATATTTCTCTAGATTCCCGTTTCTCAAATTTTGCTACCAATTTAACTAACTACCTGAAGGACAGTGGAATACTGGAAGTAAAATGTTTAAACATTTATCGTTGTTATTCTTAAGGGTGCATCAAAAGTAAGATCACTTTTACATTCTAAAAGATAGCCTACCTCAAACCAACTAAAACAAACATAACAATCGAACTCAATTTTACCCTTAGAGTGTGTTGTGGAGTCGGTGTCAGAAAGAGCACTCACTGTAGCAAATATTAAACTTCGATATTACTTTTACGTATTCTTTTTGTCTGTATATTGTGGTAAGTCTCGAAAAAATCTTCAAAATTAGGGAAGGTTTTCGGAGTAAACCTAAAAATAGTTTGGTTAGCATAACCGATTTCTCTAATTATCGAAATTATTGAATTTTGTTGCAGTTTCTTTATATAAATATTTATATAGTGTTTGCTATTTGTTATAGACTTGCGGACATTTTTAGAAACCTAATATATATAAGGTTTGGAGTTATAGCTCATGCTGTGAATAATGCAGTTACAGAAGATTGTTACTTTTACATTCTTGAAAAATACGTAAAACACTCTTCGATTTTTTCAAAAAATTGTATTTTTGGCAAAACACATAAATGTTTTGAATTATATTTATAGATTTTATTTGCCTGCATATTGTGGTAAAACGTTGTAAAATTTTCGAAAATTCGACAGGTTTTTAAAGAGTTAGCTCGAAAATAGTCTGATTAGAATTACCTATCCGTAAAATGTACATTATATTATATTTCTCTAGATTCCGGTTTCTCAAATTTTGCTACCAATTTAACTAACTACCTGAAGGACAGTGGAATACTGGAAGTAAAATGTTTAAACATTTATCGTTCTTATTCTTAAGGGTGCATCAATAGTAAGGTCACTTTTACATTCTAAAAGGTAGCCTACCTCAAACCAACTAAAACAAACATAACAATCGAACTCAATTTTACCCTTAGAGTGTGTTGTGGAGTCGGTGTCAGAAAGAGCACTCACTGTAGCAAATATTAATGTTCGATATTACTTTTATGTATTTTTTTTGTTTGTATATTGTGGTAAAACTCGAAGAAATCTTCAAAATTAGGGAAGGTTTTCGGAGTAAACCTAAAAATAGTTTGGTTAGCATAACCGATTTCTCTAATTATCGAAATTATTGAATTTTGGTGGAGTTCTTTTATAAAAATATTTATACAGTGTTTGTTATTTGTTATAGACTTGCGGACATTTAGAGAAACTTAACATAAATAAGGTTTGGAGTTATAGCTCATGCTGTGAATAATGCAGTTACAGAAGATTGTTACTTTTACATTCTTGAAAAATACGTAAAACACTCTTCGATTTTTTCAAAAAATTGTATTTTTGGCAAAACACATAAATGTTTTGAATTATATTTATAGATTTTATTTGCCTGCATATTGTGGTAAAACGTTGTAAAATTTTCGAAAATTCGACAGGTTTTTAAAATGTTAGCTCGAAAATAGTCTGATTAGAATTACCTATCCGTAAAATGTACATTATATTATATTTCTCTAGATTCCGGTTTCTCAAATTTTGCTACCAATTTAACTAACTACCTGAAGGACAGTGGAATACTGGAAGTAAAATGTTTAAACATTTATCGTTCTTATTCTTAAGGGTGCATCAATAGTAAGGTCACTTTTACATTCTAAAAGGTAGCCTACCTCAAACCAACTAAAACAAACATAACAATCGAATTCAATTTTACCCTTAGAGTGTGTTGTGGAGTCGATGTCAGAAAGAGCACTCACTGTAGCAAACATTAAAGTTCGATATTACTTTTATGTATTCTTTTTGTTTGTATATTGTGGTAAAACTCGAAGAAATCTTCAAAATTAGGGAAGGTTTTCGGAGTAAACCTAAAAATAGTTTGGTTAGCATAACCGATTTCTCTAATTATCGAAATTATTGAATTTTGTTGCAGTTTCTTTATATAAATATTTATATAGTGTTTGCTATTTGTTATAGACTTGCGGACATTTTTAGAAACCTAATATATATAAGGTTTGGAGTTATAGCTCATGCTGTGAATAATGCAGTTACAGAAGATTGTTACTTTTACATTCTTGAAAAATAAGCTATCTCATTTCTATTAAGAAAAATAAAACACTCTTCGATTTTTTCAAAATATTGTATTTTTGGCAAAACACATAAATGTTTTGAATTATATTTATAGATTTTATTTGCCTGCATATTGTGGTAAACGTTGTAAAATTTTCGAAAATTCGACAGGTTTTTAAAGAGTTAGCTCGAAAATAGTCTGATTAGGATTACCTATCAGTAAAATGTACATTATATTATTATTTTTCTAGATTCCGGTTTCTCAAATTTTGCTACCAATTTAACTAACTACCTGAAGGACAGTAGAGTACTGGAAGCAAAGTGTTTAAACACTTATCGTAAGTAAGGTCACTTTCACATTCTAAAAGGTAGCCTACCTCAAAGCAACTAAAACAAACATAACAATCGAATTCAATTTTACCCTTAGAATGTGTTGTGGAGTCATTGTCAGAAAGACCACTCACTGTAGCAAACATTAAAGTTCGATATTACTTTTACGTATTCTTTTTGTCTGTATATTGTGGTAAGATTCGAAAAAGTCTTCAAAATTAGGGAAGGTTTTCGGAGTAAACCTAAAAATAGTTTGGTTAGCATAACCGATTTCTCTAATTATCGAAATTATTTAATTTTGTTGCAGAGTTCTTTATATAAAAATATTTATACAGTGTTTGCTATTTGTTATAGACTTGCGGACATTTAGAGAAACTTAACATAAATAAGGTTTGGAGTTATAGCTCATGCTGTGAATAATGCAGTTACAGAAGATTGTTACTTTTACATTCTTGAAAAATACGCTATCTCATTTCTATTAAGAAAAATAAAACACTCTTCGATTTTTTCAAAATGTTGTATTTTTGGCAAAACACATAAATGTTTTGAAATATATTTATAGATTTTATTTTGCCTGCATATTGTGGTAAAACGTTGTAAAATTTTCGAAAATTCGACAGGTTTTTAAAGAGTTAGCTCGAAAATAGTCTGATTAGGATTACCTATCCGTAAAATGTACATTATATTATATTTCTCTAGATTCCGGTTTCTCAAATTTTGCTACCAATTTAACTAACTACCTGAAGGACAGTAGAATACTGGAAGCAAAGTGTTTAAACACTTATCGTTCTTATTCTTAAGGTTGCACCAAAAGTAAGGTCACTTTCACATTCTAAAAGGTAGCCCCTACCTCAAACCAACTAAAACAAACATAACAATCGAATTCAATTTTACCCTTAGAGTGTGTTGTGAAGTCGGTGTCAGAAAGACCACTCACTCACTGTAGCAAACATTAAAGTTCGATATTACTTTTACGTATTCTTTTTGTCTGTATATTGTGGTAAGATTCGAAAAAATCTTCAAAATTAGGGAAGGTTTTCGGAGTAAACCTAAAAATAGTTTGGTTAGCGTAACCGATTTCTCTAATTATCGAAATTATTGAATTTTGTTGGGAGTTCCTTTATATAAAAATAATTTATACAGTGTTTGCTATTTGTTATAGACTTGCGGACATTTTTAGAAACTTAACATAAATAAGGTTTGGAGTTATAGCTCATGCTGTGAATAATGCAGTTACAGAAGATTGTTACTTTTACATTCTTGAAAAATACGATATCTCATTTCTATTAAGAAAAATAAAACACTCTTCAATTTTTTCAAAAAATTGTATTTTTGGCAAAACACATAAATGTTTTGAATTATATTTATAGATTTTATTTGCCTGCATATTGTGGTAAAACGTTGTAAAATCTTCGAAAATTTGACAGGTTTTAAAAAAGTTAGCTCGAAAAGAGTCTGATTAGGATAACCTATCCGTAAAATGTACATTATATCATATTTCTCTAGATTCCCGTTTCTCAAATTTTGCTACCAATTTAACTAACTACCTGAAGGACAGTGGAATACTGGAAGTAAAATGTTTAAACATTTATCGTTCTTATTCTTAAGGGTGCATCAAAAGTAAGGCACTTTTACATTCTAGAAGGTAGCCTACCTCAAACCAACTAAAACAAACATAACAATCGAATTCAATTTTACCCTTAGAGTGTGTTGTGGAGTCGATGTCAGAAAGAGCACTCACTGTAGCAAACATTAAAGTTCGATATTACTTTTATGTATTCTTTTTGTTTGTATATTGTGGTAAAACTCGAAGAAATCTTCAAAATTAGGGAAGGTTTTCGGAGTAAACCTAAAAATAGTTTGGTTTAGCATAACCGATTTCTCTAAACTATCGAAATTATTGAATTTTGTTGCAGTTTCCTTTATATAAATATTTTATACAGTGTTTGCTATTTGTTATAGACTTGCGGACATTTTTAGAAACTTAATATATATAAGGTTTGGAGTTATAGCTCATGCTGTGAATAATTCAGTTACAGAAGATTGTTACTTTAACATTCTTGAAAAATAATAAAACACTCTTCGATTTTTTCAAAAAATTGTATTTTTGGCAAAACACATAAATGTTTTGTTTTTATATTTTTATAGATTTTTATTTGCCTGCATATTGTGGTAAAACGTTGTAAAATTTTCGAAAATTCGACAGGTTTTTAAAGAGTTAGATCGAAAATAGTCTGATTAGGATTACCTATCCGTAAAATGTACATTATATTATATTTCTCTAGATTCCGGTTTCTCAAATTTTGCTACCAATTTAACTAACTACCTGAAGGACAGTAGAATACTGGAAGCAAAGTGTTTAAACACTTATCGTTCTTATTCTTAAGGTTGCACCAAAAGTAAGGTCACTTTCACATTCTAAAAGGTAGCCTACCTCAAACCAACTAAAACAAACATAACAATCGAATTCAATTTCACCCTTAGAGTGTGTTGTGGAGTCGGTATCAGAAAGACCACTCACTGTAGCAAACATTAAAGTTCGATATTACTTTTACGTATTCTTTTTGTCTGTATATTGTGGTAAGATTCGAAAAAATCTTCAAAATTAGGGAAGGTTTTCGGAGTAAACCTAAAAATAGTTTGGTTAGCATAACCGATTTCTCTAATTATCGAAATTATTGAATTTTGTTGGAGTTTCCTTTATAAAAAATATTTATACAGTGTTTGCTATTTGTTATAGACTTGCGGACATTTAGAGAAACTTAACATAAATAAGGTTTGGAGTTATAGCTCATGCTGTGAATAATGCAGTTACAGAAGATTGTTACTTTTACATTCTTGAAAAAAAATACGATATCTCATTTCTATTAAGAAAAATAAAACACTCTTCAATTTTCTCAAAAAATTGTATTTTTGGCAAAACACATAAATGTTTTGAATTATATTTATAGATTTTATTTGCCTGCATATTGTGGTAAAACGTTGTAAAATCTTCGAAAATTTTGACAGGTTTTTAAAAAGTTTAGCTCGAAAAGAGTCTGATTAGGATATAACCTATCCGTAAAATGTACATTATATCATATTTTTTTTCTAGATTCCCGTTTCTCAAATTTTGCTACCAATTTAACTAACTACCTGAAGGACAGTGGAATACTGGAAGTAAAATGTTTAAACATTTATCGTTCTTATTCTTAAGGGTGCATCAAAAGTAAGGCACTTTTACATTCTAAAAGGTAGCCTACCTCAAACCAACTAAAACAAACATAACAATCGAATTCAATTTTACCCTTAGAGTGTGTTGTGGAGTCGATGTCAGAAAGAGCACTCACTGTAGCAAACATTAAAGTTCGATATTACTTTTATGTATTCTTTTTGTTTGTATATTGTGGTAAAACTCGAAGAAATCTTCAAAATTAGGGAAGGTTTTCGGAGTAAACCTAAAAATAGTTTGGTTAGCATAACCGATTTCTCTAATTATCGAAATTATTGAATTTTGTTGCAGTTTCTTTATATAAATATTTATACAGTGTTTGCTATTTGTTATAGACTTGCGGACATTTTTAGAAACTTAATATATATATATAAGGTTTGGAGTTATAGCTCATGCTGTGAATAATTCAGTTACAGAAGATTGTTACTTTAACATTCTTGAAAAATAATAAAACACTCTTCGATTTTTTCAAAAAATTGTATTTTTGGCAAAACACATAAATGTTTTGAATTATATTTATAGATTTTATTTGCCTGCATATTGTGGTAAAACGTTGTAAAATTTTCGAAAATTCGACAGGTTTTTAAAGAGTTAGATCGAAAATAGTCTGATTAGGATTACCTATCCGTAAAATGTACATTATATTATATTTCTCTAGATTCCGGTTTCTCAAATTTTGCTACCAATTTAACTAACTACCTGAAGGACAGTAGAATACTGGAAGCAAAGTGTTTAAACACTTATCGTTCTTATTCTTAAGGTTGCACCAAAAGTAAGGTCACTTTCACATTCTAAAAGGTAGCCTACCTCAAACCAACTAAAACAAACATAACAATCGAATTCAATTTCACCCTTAGAGTGTGTTGTGGAGTCGGTATCAGAAAGACCACTCACTGTAGCAAACATTAAAGTTCGATATTACTTTTATGTATTCTTTTTGTTTGTATATTGTGGTAAAACTCGAAGAAATCTTCAAAATTAGGGAAGGTTTTCGGAGTAAACCTAAAAATAGTTTGGTTAGCATAACCGATTTCTCTAATTATCGAAATTATTGAATTTTGTTGGAGTTCCTTTATAAAAATATTTATACAGTGTTTGCTATTTGTTATAGACTTGCGGACATTTTTAGAAACTTAACATAAATAAGGTTTGGAGTTATAGCTCATGCTGTGAATAATGCAGTTACAGAAGATTGTTACTTTTACATTCTTGAAAAATAATAAAACACTCTTCGATTTTTTCAAAAAATTGTATTTTTGGCAAAACACATAAATGTTTTGAATTATATTTATAGATTTTATTTGCCTGCATATTGTGGTAAAACGTTGTAAAATCTTCGAAAATTTGACAGGTTTTTAAAAAGTTTGCTCGAAAAGAGTCTGATTAGGATAACCTATCCGTAAAATGTACATTAAATCATATTTTTCTAGATTCCCGTTTCTCAAATTTTGCTACCAATTTAACTAACTACCTGAAGGACAGTGGAATACTGGAAGTAAAATGTTTAAACATTTATCGTTCTTATTCTTAAGGGTGCATCAAAAGTAAGGCACTTTTACATTCTAGAAGGTAGCCTACCTCAAACCAACTAAAACAAACATAACAATCGAATTCAATTTTACCCTTAGAGTGTGTTGTGGAGTCGATGTCAGAAAGACCACTCACTGTAGCAAACATTAAAGTTCGATATTACTTTTATGTATTCTTTTTGTTTGTATATTGTGGTAAAACTCGAAGAAATCTTCAAAATTAGGGAAGGTTTTCGGAGTAAACCTAAAAAGAGTTTGGTTAGCATAACCGATTTCTCTAACTATCGAAATTATTGAATTTTGTTGCAGTTTCTTTATATAAATATTTATACAGTGTTTGCTATTTGTTATAGACTTGCGGACATTTTTAGAAACTTAATATATATAAGGTTTGGAGTTATAGCTCATGCTGTGAATAATGCAGTTACAGAAGATTGTTACTTTTACATTCTTGAAAAATAATAAAACACTCTTCGATTTTTTCAAAAAATTGTATTTTTGGCAAAACACATAAATGTTTTGAATTATATTTATAGATTTTATTTGCCTGCATATTGTGGTAAAACGTTGTAAAATTTTCGAAAATTCGACAGGTTTTTAAAGAGTTAGCTCAAAAATAGTCTGATTAGGATTACCTATCCGTAAAATGTACATTATATTATATTTTCTCTAGATTCCGGTTTTCTCAAATTTTGCTACCAATTTAACTAACTACCTGAAGGACAGTAGAATACTGGAAGCAAAGTGTTTAAACACTTATCGTTCTTATTCTTAAGGTTGCACCAAAAGTAAGGTCACTTTCACTTTCTAAAAGGTAGCCTACCTCAAACCAACTAAAACAAACATAACAATCGAATTCAATTTTACCCTTAGAGTGTGTTGTGGAGTCGGTGTCAGAAAGACCACTCACTGTAGCAAACATAAAAGTTCGATATTACTTTTACGTATTCTTTTTGTCTGTATATTGTGGTAAGATTCGAAAAAATCTTCAAAATTAGGGAAGGTTTTCGGAGTAAACCTAAAAATAGTTTGGTTAGCATAACCGATTCCTCTAATTATCGAAATTATTGAATTTTGTTGGAGTTCCTTTATAAAAATATTTATACAGTGTTTGCTATTTGTTATAGACTTGCCGACATTTAGAGAAACTTAACATAAATAAGGTTTGGAGTTATAGCTCATGCTGTGAATAATGCAGTTACAGAAGATTGTTACTTTTACATTCTTGAAAAATACGATATCTCATTTCTATTAAGGAAAAATAAAACATTCTTCTTCGATTTTTTCAAAAAATTGTATTTTTTGGCAAAAAAAATAAATGTTTTGAATTATATTTATAGATTTTATTTGCCTGCATATTGTGGTAAAACGTTTGTAAAATCTTCGAAAATTTGACAGGTTTTTAAAAAGTTAGCTCGAAAATAGTCTGATTAGGATTACCTATCCGTAAAATGTACATTATATTATATTTCTCTAGATTCCGGTTTCTCAAATTTTGCTACCAATTTAACTAACTACCTGAAGGACAGTGGAATACTGGAAGTAAAATGTTTAAACATTTATCGTTCTTATTCTTAAGGGTGCATCAAAAGTAAGGCACTTTTACATTCTAGAAGGTAGCCTACCTCAAACCAACTAAAACAAACATAACAATCGAATTCAATTTTACCCTTAGAGTGTGTTGTGGAGTCGATGTCAGAAAGACCACTCACTGTAGCAAACATTAAAGTTCGATATTACTTTTATGTATTCTTTTTGTTTGTATATTGTGGTAAAACTCGAAGAAATCTTCAAAATTAGGGAAGGTTTTCGGAGTAAACCTAAAAATAGTTTGGTTAGCATAACCGATTTCTCTAACTATCGAAATTATTGAATTTTGTTGCAGTTTCTTTATATAAATATTTATACAGTGTTTGCTATTTGTTATAGACTTGCGGACATTTTTAGAAACTTAATATATATAAGGTTTGGAGTTATAGCTCATGCTGTGAATAATGCAGTTACAGAAGATTGTTACTTTTACATTCTTGAAAAATAATAAAACATTCTTCGATTTTTTCAAAAAATTGTATTTTTGGCAAAACACATAAATGTTTTGAATTATATTTATAGATTTTATTTGCCTGCATATTGTGGTAAAACGTTGTAAAATTTTCGAAAATTCGACAGGTTTTTAAAGAGTTAGCTCAAAAATAGTCTGATTAGGATTACCTATCCGTAAAATGTACATTATATTATATTTCTCTAGATTCCGGTTTCTCAAATTTTGCTACCAATTTAACTAACTACCTGAAGGACAGTAGAATACTGGAAGCAAAGTGTTTAAACACTTATCGTTCTTATTCTTAAGGTTGCACCAAAAGTAAGGTCACTTTCACTTTCTAAAAGGTAGCCTACCTCAAACCAACTAAAACAAACATAACAATCGAATTCAATTTTACCCTTAGAGTGTGTTGTGGAGTCGATGTCAGAAAAAGCACTCACTGTAGCAAACATTAAAGTTCGATATTACTTTTATGTATTCTTTTTGTTTGTATATTGTGGTAAAACTCGAAGAAATCTTCAAAATTAGGGAAGGTTTTCGGAGTAAACCTAAAAATAGTTTGGTTAGCATAACCGATTTCTCTAATTATCGAAATTATTGAATTTTGTTGCAGTTTCTTTATATAAATATTTATACAGTGTTTGCTATTTGTTATAGACTTGCGGACATTTTTAGAAACTTAATATATATAAGGTTTGGAGTTATAGCTCATGCTGTGAATAATGCAGTTACAGAAGATTGTTACTTTTACATTCTTGAAAAGTACGCTATCTCATTTCTACTAGGAAAAATAAAACACTCTTCAATTTTTTCAAAATATTGTATTTTTGCCAAAACACATAAATGTTTTGAATTATATTTATAAATTTTATTTGCCTGCATATTGTGGTAAAACGTTGTAAAATCTTCGAAAATTTTGACAGGTTTTTAAAAAGTTTGCTCGAAAAGAGTCTGATTAGGATAACCTATCCGTAAAATGTACATTAAATCATATTTTTCTAGATTCCCGTTTCTCAAATTTTGCTACCAATTTAACTAACTACCTGAAGGACAGTGGAATACTGGAAGTAAAATGTTTAAACATTTATCGTTCTTATTCTTAAGGGTGCATCAAAAGTAAGGCACTTTTACATTCTAGAAGGTAGCCTACCTCAAACCAACTAAAACAAACATAACAATCGAATTCAATTTTACCCTTAGAGTGTGTTGTGGAGTCGATGTCAGAAAGAGCACTCACTGTAGCAAACATTAAAGTTCGATATTACTTTTATGTATTCTTTTTGTTTGTATATTGTGGTAAAACTCGAAGAAATCTTCAAAATTAGGGAAGGTTTTCGGAGTAAACCTAAAAATAGTTTGGTTAGCATAACCGATTTCTCTAATTATCGAAATTATTGAATTTTGTTGGAGTTCCTTTATAAAAATATTTATACAGTGTTTGCTATTTGTTATAGACTTGCGGACATTTAGAGAAACTTAACATAAATAAGGTTTGGAGTTATAGCTCATGCTGTGAATAATGCAGTTACAGAAGATTGTTACTTTTACATTCTTGAAAAGTACGCTATCTTATTTCTATTAAGAAAAATAAAACACTCTTCAATTTTTTAAAAATATTGTATTTTTGGCAAAACACATAAATGTTTTGAATTATATTTATAAATTTTATTTGCCTGCATATTGTGGTAAAACGTTGTCAAATCTTCGAAAATTTGACAGGTTTTTAAAGAGTTAGCTCGAAAATAGTCTGATTAGGATAACCTATCCGTAAAATGTACATCATATTATCTTTCTCTAGATTCCCGTTTCTCAAATTTTGCTACCAATTTAACTAACTACCTGAAGGACAGTAGAACACTGGAAGCAAAGTGTTTAAACACTTATCGTTCTTATTCTTAAGGTTGCACCAAAAGTAAGGTCACTTTCACTTTCTAAAAGGTAGCCTACCTCAAACCAACTAAAACAAACATAACAATCGAATTCAATTTTACCCTTAGAGTGTGTTGTGGAGTCGGTGTCAGAAAGACCACTCACTGTAGCAAACATAAAAGTTCGATATTACTTTTACGTATTCTTTTTGTCTGTATATTGTGGTAAGATTCGAAAAAATATTCAAAATTAGGGAAGGTTTTCGGAGTAAACCTAAAAATAGTTTGGTTAGCATAACCGATTCCTCTAATTATCGAAATTATTGAATTTTGTTGGAGTTCCTTTATAAAAATATTTATACAGTGTTTGCTATTTGTTATAGACTTGCCGACATTTAGAGAAACTTAACATAAATAAGGTTTGGAGTTATAGCTCATGCTGTGAATAATGCAGTTACAGAAGATTGTTACTTTTACATTCTTGAAAAATACGATATCTCATTTCTATTAAGAAAAATAAAACATTCTTCGATTTTTTCAAAAAATTGTATTTTTGGCAAAAAAAATAAATGTTTTGAATTATATTTATAGATTTTATTTGCCTGCATATTGTGGTAAAACGTTGTAAAATCTTCGAAAATTTGACAGGTTTTTAAAAAGTTAGCTCGAAAATAGTCTGATAAGGATAACCTATCCGTAAAATGTACATTATATCATATTTCTCTAGATTCCCGTTTCTCAAATTTTGCTACCAATTTAACTAACTACCTGAAGGACAGTGGAATACTGGAAGCAAAGTGTTTAAACATTTATCGTTCTTATTTTTAAGGGTGTATCAAAAGTAAGGTCACTCTTTCATTCCAAAAAGGTAGCCTACCTCAAACCAACTAAAACAAACATAACAATCGAATTCAATTTTACCCTTAGAGTGTGTTGTGGAGTCGATGTCAGAAAGAGCACTCACTGTAGCAAACATTAAAGTTCGATATTACTTTTATGTATTCTTTTTGTTTGTATATTGTGGTAAAACTCGAAGAAATCTTCAAAATTAGGGAAGGTTTTCGGAGTAAACCTAAAAATAGTTTGGTTAGCATAACCGATTTCTCTAATTATCGAAATTATTGAATTTTGTTGGAGTTCCTTTATAAAAATATTTATACAGTGTTTGCTATTTGTTATAGACTTGCGGACATTTAGAGAAACTTAACATAAATAAGGTTTGGAGTTATAGCTCATGCTGTGAATAATGCAGTTACAGAAGATTGTTACTTTTACATTCTTGAAAAGTACGCTATCTCATTTCTATTAAGAAAAATAAAACACTCTTCAATTTTTTCAAAATATTGTATTTTTGCCAAAACACATAAATGTTTTGAATTATATTTATAAATTTTATTTGCCTGCATATTGTGGTAAAACGTTGTCAAATCTGCGAAAATTTGACAGGTTTTTAAAGAGTTAGCTCGAAAATAGTCTGATTAGGATAACCTATCCGTAAAATGTACATCATATTATCTTTCTCTAGATTCCCGTTTCTCAAATTTTGCTACCAATTTAACTAACTACCTGAAGGACAGTGGAATACTGGAAGCAAAGTGTTTAAACATTTATCGTTCTTATTTTTAAGGGTGTATCAAAAGCAAGGTCACTCTTTCATTCCAAAAAGGTAGCCTACCTCAAACCAACTAAAACAAACATAACAATCGAACTCAATTTTACCCTTAGAGTGTGTTGTGGAGTCGGTTTCAGAAAGAGCACTCACTGTAGCAAATATTAAAGTTCGATATTACTTTTACATATTCTTTTTGTCTGTATATTGTGGTAAGTCTCGAAAAAATCTTCAAAATTAGGGAAGGTTTTCGGAGTAAACCTAAAAATAGTTTGGTTAGCATAACCGATTCCTCTAATTATCGAAATTATTGAATTTTGTTGGAGTTCCTTTATAAAAATATTTATACAGTGTTTGCTATTTGTTATAGACTTGCGGACATTTAGAGAAACTTAACATAAATAAGGTTTGGAGTTATAGCTCATGCTGTGAATAATGCAGTTACAGAAGATTGTTACTTTTACATTCTTGAAAAATACGATATCTCATTTCTATTAAGAAAAAAATAAAACATTCTTCGATTTTTTTCAAAAAAATTGTATTTTTGGCAAAAACACATAAATGTTTTTAATTATATTTATAGATTTTATTTGCCTGCATATTGTGGTAAAACGTTGTAAAATCTTCGAAAAATTTGACAGGTTTTAAAAAGTTAGCTCGAAAATAGTCTGATAAGGATAAAACCTATCCGTAAAATGTACATTATATCATATTTCTCTAGATTCCCGTTTCTCAAATTTTGCTACCAATTTAACTAACTACCTGAAGGACAGTAGAATACTGGAAGTAAAATGTTTAAACATTTATCGTTCTTATTCTTAAGGAATTGTGCATCTATAGGGTAAAGGTCACTTTTACATTCTAAAAGGTAGCCTACCTCAAAACCAACTAAAACAAACATAACAATCGAAATTCAATTTTACCCTTAAAGTGTGTTGTGGGAGTCGATGTCAGAAAAAAGCACTCACTGTAGCAAAAACATTAAAGTTCGATATTACTTTTATGTATTCTTTTTGTTTGTATTATTGTGGTTTAAAACTCGAAGAAATCTTCAAAATTAGGGAAGGTTTTCGGAGTAAACCTAAAAAATAGTTTGGTTTAGCATAACCGATTTCTCTAATTATCGAAATTATTGAAATTTTGTTGCAGTTTCATTATAATAAATATTTATACAGTGTTTGCTATTTGTTATAGACTTGCGGGACATTTTTTAGAAACTTAATAATTATATATAAGGTTTGGAGTTATAGCTCATGCTGTGAAATAATGCAGTTACAGAAGATTGTTACTTTTACATTCTTGAAAAGTACGCTATCTCATTTCTACTAGGAAAAATAAAACACTCTTCAATTTTTTTCAAAATATTGTATTTTTGCCAAAAACACATAAATGTTTTGAATTATATTTATAAATTTTATTTGCCTGCATATTGTGGTAAAACGTTGTCAAATCTTCGAAAAATTTGACAGGTTTTTAAAGAGGGTTAGCTCGAAAATAGTCTGATTAGGATAACCTATCCGTAAAATGTACATCATATATTATCTTTCTCTAGATTTCCCGTTTCTCAAATTTTGCTACCAATTTTTAACTAACTACCTGAAGGACAGTGGAATACTGGAAGCAAAAGTGTTTAAACATTTATCGTTCTTATTATTAAGGGGTTTGTATCAAAAGATAAGGTCACTCTTTTCATTCCAAAAAGGTAGCCTACCTCAAACCAACTAAAAACAAACATAACAATCGAACTCAATTTTACCCTTAGAGTGTGTTGTGGAGTCGGTGTTTTCAGAAAGAGCACTCACTGTAGCAAATATTAAAGTTCGATATTACTTTTACATATTCTTTTTTTGTCTGTATATTGTGGTAAGTCTCGAAAAAATCTTTCAAAATTAGAGAAGGTTTTCGGAGTAAACCTAAAAAAAATAGTTTGGTTAGCATAACCGATTTCTCTAAACTATCGAAATTATTGAATTTTGTTGCAGTTTTCTTTATATAAATAAATATTTATACAGTGTTTGCTATTTGTTATAGACTTGCGGACATTTTTTTAGAAACTTAATATATATTAAGGTTTGGAGTTATAGCTCATGCTGTGAATAATTCAGTTACAGAAGATTGTTACTTTAACATTCTTGAAAAATAATAAAACATTTTTCGAATTATATTTCGAAAAATAAAGTTTGTTCCCGTTTTTTATTGTATTTTTTTCAAAAAAAAATTTTTTAGCACACACATAAATGTTTTTGAAATATATTTATAGATTTTATTTGCCTGCATATTGTGGTAAAAACGTTGTAAAATTTTCGAAAATTCGACAGGGTTTTTTAAAGAGTTAGATCGAAAAATAGTCTGATTAGGATTACCTATCCCGTAAAATGTACATTATATTATATTTCTCTAGATTCCGGTTTCTCAAATTTTTGCTACCAATTTAACTAACTACCTGAAGGACAGTAGAACACTGGAAGCAAAGTGTTTTTAAACACTTATCGTTCTTATTCTTTAAGGTTGCACCAAAAGTAAGGTCACTTTTCACATTCTAAAAGGTAGCCTACCTCAAACCAACTAAAACAAACATAACAAATCGAATTCAATTTTACCCTTAGAGTGTTGTTGTATGTGGTGTCGGTATCAGAAAGACCACTCACTGTAGCAAACATTAAAGTTCGATATTACTTTTAAACGTATTCTTTTTGTGTCCTGTATATTTTGGTAAGATTCGAAAAAAATCTTAAAAATTAGGGAAGTTTTTCGGAGTAAACCTAAAAATAGTTTGGTTAGCATAACCGATTCCTCTAATTATCGAAATTTTTTGAATTTTGTTGGAGTTCCTTTATAAAAATAATTTTATACAGTGTTTGCTATTTGTTATAGACTTGCGGACATTTTTAGAAACTTAACATAAATAAGGTTTGGAGTTATAGCTCATGCTGTGAATAATTGCAGTTACAGAAGATTGTTACTTTTACATTCTTGAAAAATATACAATAATCGCCATTTCTATTAAGAAAATAAAAAACACTCTTCAATTTTCTCAAAAAATTGTATTTTTGGCAAAACACATAAATGTTTTGAATTATATTTATAGATTATTATTTGCCTGCATATTGTGGTAAAAACGTTTGTAAAATCTTCGAAAATTTGACAGGTTTTTACAAAAGAGTTAGCTCGAAAAGAGTCTGATTAAGGATAAACCTATCCGTAAAATGTACATTAAATTATATTTTTCTAGATTACCCGTTTCTCAAAAATTTTTTTGCTACCAATTTAACTAACTACCTGAAGGACAGTGGAATACTGGAAGTGTAAAATGGTTTAAAAAAACATTTATCGTTCTTATTCTTAAGGTTGCATCAAAAGTAAGGTCACTTTTAGAAACATTCAAGAAAGGTAGCCTTACCTCAAACCCAACTAAAAACAAACATAACAATCGAATTTCAATTTTACCCTTAGAGTGTGTTGTGGAGTCGATGTCAGAAAGACCACTCACTGTAGCAAACATTTAAAGTTCGATATTAACTTTTATGTATTCTTTTTTGTTTGTATATTGTGGTAAAACTCGAAGGAAATCTTCAAAATTAGGGAAGGTTTTCGGAGTAAACCTAGCTAAAAATAGTTTGGTTTAGCATAACCCGATTTCTCTAACTATCGAAATTATTGAATTTTTGTTGTTGCAGTTTCTATTTTTTTTAGTAGTATTATGGAGTTAACAGTGTGTTGCTATTTGGTCAATTACTTTTGGTGTAACAGTGCATTTTTAGAGGTTTGCGAGGTATAGCTATATGCTTCGCATGTGGGATTTTATGACAAGCTCAGTTGCTGTGATTGTTATGCAGTTACATTTCGGTGAAAATTGTTACATGAAGATTGTTACTTTTACATTCTTGAAAAATAATAAAACAATTCTTCGATTTTTTCAATAAAAATTGTATTTTTGGCCAAAACACATAAATGTTTTGAATTATATTTATAGATTTTATTTGCCTGCATATTGTGGTTAAATAATCGTTGTAAAATTTTCGGAAAAAGTCGACAGGTTTTTTTTAAAAGAGTTAGCTCAAAAATAGTCTGATTAGGAATTATACCTATCCGTAAAATGTACATTATATTATATGTTTCTCTAGATTCCGGTTTCTCAAAATTTTGCTACCAATTTAACTAACTACCTGAAGGACAGTGGAAGTTGCATATATACTGGAAGCAAAAGTGTTTTAAACACTTATCGTTCTTTTATTCTTTAAGGTTGCACCAAAAAGTAAGGTCACTTTCTTTCACTTTTCTAAAAGGTTAGCCTACCTCAAACCAAAACTAAAACAAACATATCAAATCGAATTCAATTTTTACCCTTAGAGTGTGTTGTGGAGTCGGTGTCAGAAAGACCACTCACTGTAGCAAAACATAAAAGTTCGATATTACTTTTACGTATTCTTTTTTGTGTGTCTACGCTTTATATTGTGGTATAGACTGTGTTCGAAAAAAATCTTCAAAAATTAGGGAAGGTTTTCGGAGTATCTCTTACACCCTAAAAAATAGTTTGGTTTGCATAACCCGATTCCTCTAATTATTCATCGAAATTATTGAATTTTGTGTTGGAAGTTTCCTTTATAAAAAATGTTTATTTAATACAGTGTTTGCTATTTGTTATAGACTTGCCGACATTTAGAGAATCTTAACATAAAATAAGGTTTGGAGTTATAGCTCATGCTGTGTGAATAATGCAGTTACAGAAGATTGTTACTTTTACATTCTTGAAAAAATACGATATCTCATTTCTATTAAGAAAAATTAAAACATTCTTCGATTTTTTCAAAAAATTGTATTTTTGGCAAAAAAAATGAATGTTTTGAATTGATATATTTATAGATTTTATTTGCCTGCATATTGTGGTAAAACGTTGTAAAATCTTCGAAAATTTGACAGGTTTTTTAAAAAGTTTAGTTTCGAAGAATAGTCTGATTAGGATTACCTATCCGTAAAATGTACATTATATTATATTTCTCTAGATTCCGGTTTCTCAAATTTTTTGCTTACCAATTTAACTTAACTACCTGAAGGGACAGTAGAATACTGGAAGCAAAGTTGTTTAAACACTTATCGTTCTTATTCTTAAGGTTGCACCAAAAGTAAGGTCACTTTCACATTCTAAAAAGGTAGCCTACCTCCCCCCCCAAACCAACTAAAACAAAACATAATCAATCGAATTCAATTTTAACCCTTAGAGTGTGTTGTGGTGAGTCCGGCGTCAGTCAGAAAGACCACTCACTGTAGCAATCATTAAAGTTCGATATTACTTTTACGTATTCTTTTTGTCTGTATATTGTGGTGTAAGATTCGAAAAAAATCTTCTTTCAAAATTAGGGAAGGTTTTCGGAGTAAACCTAAAAAAATAGTTTGGTTAGCATAACCGATTCCTCTAATTATCGAAATTATTTGAATTTTTGTTGGAGTTTCTTTATAAAAATATTTATACAGTGTTTGCTATTTGTTATAGAATTTGCGGACATTTAGAGAACTTTAACATAAATAAGGTTTGGAGTTATAGCTCATGCCGTCATTAATGCAGTTACAGAAGATTTGTTACTTTTACATTCTTGAAAAATACGATATCTCATTTCTATTTAGAAAAATAAACATAAATATTTCATTACTTTTCTTCGATTTTTTTCAAAAAATAGTATTTTTGGCTCAAAACACATAAATGTTTTTAATTATATTTATAGATTTTATTTTGCCTGCCATATTGTGGTTCAAAAACGTTGTAAAATCTTCGAAAATTTGACAGGTTTTTAAAAAAGTTAGCTCGAAAATAGTCTGATAAGGATAACCTATCCGTAAAATTTCAATGTACATTATATCATATTTCTCTAGATCCCGTTTCTCAAAATTTTGTTCGGCTACCAATTTAACTAACTACCTGAAGGGACAGTGGGGATACTGGAAAGTAAAATGTTTAAAACATTTATCGTTCTTATTCTTAAGGGTTGCATCTATAGTAAGGTCACTTTTACATTCTAAAAGGTAGCCTACCTCAAACCACAACTAAAACAAAACATAACAATCGAATTCAAATTTTACCCTTTAAAGTGTGATTTGTGGAGTCGATGTCAGAAAAAGCACTCACTGTAGCAAACATTTTTTAAAAGTTCGATATTACTTTTATGTATTCTGTTTGTTTGTATATTGTGGTTAAAACTCGAAGAAATCTTCAAAATTAGGGAAGGGTTTCGGAGTAAACCTAAAAAATAAGTTTGGTTAGCATAAACCGATTGTTCTCTAATTATCGAAATTATTGAATTTTGTTGTTTGCCGTTTTCATTATTTATAAATATTTATACAGTGTTTGCTATTTGTTTTATAGACTTGCGGACATTTTTAGAAACTTAATATATATTATATTATAGGTTTGGAGGTTATAGCTCATGCTCGTAGAATAATGCCTAGTTACAGAAGATTTGTTACTTTTTACATTCTTGAAAAGTACGCTATCTCATTTCTACTAGGGAAAATACACACACTCTTCAATGTTTTAGTACCAAAATCTTGTATTTTTGCCAAAAAACACATAAATGTTTTGAATTATATTTATTATAAATTTTATTTGCCTGCATATTGTGGTTAAATCGTTTGTCAATCTGCAAAATTTGACAG
>OZ023152.1:14025106-14040463 GCA_963675895.2 Styela plicata
ACAAACTAAAAACAAACATAACAATCGAATTCAATTTTAACCCTTAGAGTGTGTTGTGGAGTCGGTGTTGAGTTATAGCTCATGCTGTGAATAATGCAGTTACGGAAGATTGTAACTTTTACATTCTTGAAAAATACGCTATCTCATTTCTATTAAAAAAATTTGACAGGTTTTTAAAGAGTTAACTCGAAAATAGTCTGATCAGGATAACCCATCCGTATAATGGACATTATGTCATATTTCTCTACATTCCCGTTTCTCAAATTTTGCTACCACTTTAACTAACTACCTGAAGGACAGTGGAATACTGGAAACAAAATGTTTAAACATTTATCGTTCTTATTCTTAAGGGTGCATCAAAATTAAGGTCACTTTTACATTCTAAAAGGTAGCCTACCTCAAACCAACTAAAACAAACATAACAATCGAATTCAATTTTACCCTTAGAGTGTGTTGTGGAGTCGGTGTCAGAAAGAGCACTCACTGTAGCAAACATTAAAGTTCGATATTACTTTTATGTATTCTTTTTGTCTGTATATTGTGGTAAAACTCGAAGAAATCTTCAAAATTAGGGAAGGTTTTCGGAGTAAACCTATAAATAGTTTGGTTAGCATAACCGATTTCTCTAATTATCGAAATTGTTGAATTTTCTTGGAGTTCCTTTATAAAAATATTTATACAGTGTTTGCTATTTGTTATAGACTTGCAGACATTTAGAGAAACTTAATATAAATAAGGTTTGGAGTTATAGCTCATGTTGTGAATAATGCAGTTACTATAGTATGTTATTTTTACATCCTTGAAAATATGCTATCTCATTTCTATTGAGAAAAATAAAACACACTTCCATTTTTTCAAAAAATTGTATTTTTGGCAAAACACATAAATGTTTTGAATTATATTTATAGATTTTATTTGCCTGCATATTGTGGTAAAACGTTGTAAAATCTTCGAAAATTTTGCAGGTTTTTGAAGAGTTAGCTCGAAAATAGTCTGATTAGGATAACCTATCCGTAAAATGTACATTATAATATATTTCTCAAGATTCCCCTTTCTCAAATTTTGCTACCAATTAAACTAACTACCTGAAGGACAGTTGGAATACTGGAAGCAGACAAAATCTTCAAAATTAGGGTAAAGGTTTTCGTAATCATCCTCTAAACCTAAAAATAGTTTGGTTAGCATAAAACGATTTCTCTAATTATCGATCGTAAATTATTGTGTTGTTTTTTGTTGCAGTTTCTTTATATATAAATATTCATACAGTGTTTGCTACTTGCGGACATTTTTTAGAAACTTAATATATATATAAGGTTTTGGAGTTGTAGCTTCATGCTGTGAGTAATGCAGTTACAGAAGATTGTTACTTTTACATTCTTGAGAAAAATACGACCCTCTATCTCATTTCTATTAAGAAAAATAACACACTCTTCGATTTTTTCAAAAAATTGTATTTTTGGCAAAAAACACATAAATGTTTTTGAATTATATTTTATTAATTTTATAATTTGCCTGCTCATATTGTGGGTAAAACGTTGTAAAATTTTCGAAAATTCTACAGGTTTTTAAAAGAGTTAGCTCGAAAATAGTATCTGATTAGGTTTACCTATCCGTAAAATGTGTACATTATATTATATTTTCTCTAGATTCCGTTTTTCTCAAATTTTGCTACCAATTTAACTAACTACCTGAAGGACAGTAGAATACTGGAAGCAAAGTGTCTAAACAATTATCGTTCTTATTCTTAAGGTTGCTTCAAAAGTAAAGTCACATTCACATTCTAAAAGGTAGCCTACCTCAAACCAACTAAAACAAACAGTAGAATACTGCAAGAAAAGTGTTTAAACATTTATCGTTCTTATTCTTAAGAGTACATCAAAAGTAAGGTCACTTTTATATTCTAAAAGGTGGCCTACCACAAACCAACTAAAACAAACATAACAATCGAATTCAATTTTATACTTAGAGTGTGTTGTGGAGTCGGTGTCAGAAAGACCACTCACTGTAGCAGACATTAAATTTCGATATTACTTTTACGTATTCTTTTTGTCTGTATATTGTGGTAAGACTCGAAAAAATCTTCAAAATTAGGGAAGGTTTTCGGAGTAATCCTAAAAATAGTTTGGTTAGCATAACCGATTTCTCTAATTATCGAAATTATTTAATTTTGTTGAAGTTCCTTTATAAAATTATTTATACACTGTTTGCTATTTGTTACAGACTTGCGGACATTTAGAGAAACTTAATATAAATAAGGTTTGGAGTTATAGCTCATGCTGTGAATAATGCAGTTACAGAAGATTGTTACTTTTAAATTCTTGAAAAATACGCTATCTCATTTCTATTAAGAAAAATAAAACACTCTTCGATTTTTTCAAAAAATTGTATTTTTGGCAAAACACATAAATGTTTTGAATTATATTTATAGATTTTATTTGCCTGCATATTGTGGTAAAACGTTGTAAAATCTTCGTAAATTTGACAGGTTTTTAAAAAGTTTGCTCGAAAATAGTCTGATCAGGATAACCTCTCCGTAAAATGTACATTATATCATATTTCTCTAGATTCCCGTTTATCAAATTTTGCTACCAATTTAACTAAATACCTGACGGACTGTGGAATACTGGAAGCAAAATGTTTAAACATTTATCGTTCTTATTCTTAAGGGTGCATCAAAAGTAAGGTCACTTTTACATTCTAAAAGGTAGCCTACCTCAAACCAACTAAAACAAACATAACAATCGAATTCAATTTTACCCTTAGAGTGTGTTGTGGAGTCGATGTCAGAAAGAGCACTCACTGTAGCAAACATTAAAGTTCGATATTACTTTTATGTATTTTTTTGTCTGTATATTGTGGTAAAACTCGAAGAAATCTTCAAAATTAGGGAAGGTTTTCGGAGTAAACCTAAAAATAGTTTGATTAGCATAACCGATTTCTCTAGTTATCGAAATTATTGAATTTTGTTGCAGTTTCTTTATATAAAAATTTATACAGTGTTTGCTATTTGTTATAGACTTGCGGACATTTTTAGAAACTTGTTATATATAAGGTTTGGAGTTATAGCTCATGCTGTGAATAATACAGTTACAGAAGATTGTTACTTTTACATTCTGAAAAATACGCTATCTCATTTCTATTAAGAAAAATAAAACACTTCGATTTTTTCAAAATATTGTATTTTTGGCAAAACACATAAATGTTTTGAATTATATTTATAGATTTTATTTGCCTGCATATTGTGGTAAAACGTTGAAAAATCTTCGAAAATTTTACAGGTTTTTAAAGAGTTAACTCGAAAATAGTCTGATCAGGATAACCTATCCGTAAAATGTACATTATATCATATTTCTCTAGATTCCCGTTTCTCAAATTTTGCTACCAATTTAACTAACTACCTGAAGGACAGTGGAATACTGGAAACAAAATGTTGAAACATTTATCGTTCTTTTTCTTAAGGGTGCATCAAAAGTAAGGTCACTTTTACATTCTAAAAGGTAGCCTACCTCAAACCAACTAAAACAAACATAACAATCGAATTCAATTTTACCCTTAGAGTGTGTTATGGTGTCGGTGTCAGAAAGAGCACTCACTGTAGCAAACATTAAAGTTCGATATTACTTTTACGTATTCTTTTTGTCTGTATATTGTGGTAAAACTCGGACAAATTTTCAAAATTAGGGAAGGTTTGCGGAGTAAACCTAAAAATAGTTTGGTTAGCATAACCGATTTCTTTAATTATCGAAATTATTGAATTTGTTGCAGTTTCATGCTGTGAATAATGCAGTTACAGAAGATTGTTACTTTTACATTCTTGAAAAATACGCTATCTCATTTCTATTAAGGAAAATAAAACACTCTTCGATTTTTTCAAAAATTGTATTTTTGGCAAAACACATAAATGTTTTGAAATATATTTTTAGTTTTATTTTGCCTGCATATTGTGGTAAAACGTTGTAAAATTTTCGAAAATTCGACAGGTTTTTAAAGAGATAGCTCGAAAATAGTCCGATTAGGATTACCTATCCGTAAAATGTACATTATAACATATTTCTCTAGATTCCCGTTTCTCAAATTTTGCTACCAATTTAACTAACTACCTGAAGGACAGTGGAATACTGGGAACAAAATGTTTAAACATTTATCGTTCTTATTCTTAAGGGTGCATCAAAAGTAAGGTCACGTTTACATTCTAAAAGGTAGCCTACCTCAAACCAACTAAAACAAACATAACAATCGAATTCAATTTTACCCTTAGCGTGTGTTGTGGAGTCGGTGTCAGAAAGAGCACTCACTGTAGCAAACATTAAAGTTCGATATTACTTTTATGTATTCTTTTTGTCTGTATATTGTGGTAAGTCTCGAAAAAATCTTCAAAATTAGGGGAGGTTTTCGGAGTAAACCTAAAAATAGTTTGATTAGCATAACCGATTTCTCTAATTATCGAAATTATTGAATTTTGTTGCAGTTTCTTTATATAAATATTTATACAGTGTTTGCTATTTGTTATAGACTTGCGGACATTTTTAGAAATTTAATATTTATAAGGTTTGGAGGTATAGCTCATGCTGTGAATAATACAGTTACAGAAGATTGTTACTTTTACATTCTTGAAAAATACGCTATCTCATTTCTATTAAGAAAAATAAAACACTTCGATTTTTTTCAAAATATTGTATTTTTGGCAAAACACATATATGTTTTGAATTATATTTAGAGATTTTATTTGCCTGCATATTGTGGTGAAACGTTGAAAAATCTTCGAAAATTTGACAGGTTTTTAAAGAGTTAACTCGAAAATAGTCTGATCAGGATAACCTATCCGTAAAATGTACATTATATCATATTTCTCTAGATTCCCGTTTCTCAAATTTTGCTACCAATTTAACTAAATACCTGAAGGACAGTGGAATACTGGAAACAAAATGTTTAAACATTTATCGTTCTTATTCTTAAGGGTGCATCAAAAGTAAGGTCACTTTTACATTCTAAAAGGTAGCCTACCTCAAACCAACTAAAACAAACATAACAATCGAATTCAATTTTACCCTTAGAGTGTGTTGTGGAGTCGGTGTCAGAAAGAGCACTCACTGTAGCAAACATTAAAGTTCGATATTACTTTTATGTATTCTTTTTGTCTGTATATTGTGGTAAAACTCGAAGAAATCTTCAAAATTAGGGAAGGTTTTCGGAGTAAACCTAAAAATAGTTTGGTTAGCATAACCGATTTCTCTAATTATCGAAATTATTGAATTTTCTTGGAGTTCCTTTATAAAAATATTTATACAGTGTTTGCTATTTGTTATAGACATGCGGACATTTAGAGTAACTTAATATATATAAGGTTTGGAGTTATAGCTCATGCTGTGAATAATGCAGTTATAGAAGATTGTTACTTACTTTTACATTCTTGAAAAATACGCTATCTCATTTCTATTAAGAAATATAAAACACTTCGATTTTTTCAAAAAATTGTATTTTTGGCAAAACACATAAATGTTTTGAATTATATTTATAGATTTTATTTGCCTGCATATTGTGGTAAAACGTTGTAAAATCTTTGAAAATTTGACAGGTTTTTAAAAAGTTTGCTCGAAAATAGTCTGATTAGGATAACCTATCCGTAAAATGTACATTATATCATATTTCTCTAGATTCCCGTTTATCAAATTTTGCTACCAATTTAACTAACTACCTGAAGGACAGTGGAATACTGGAAGCAAAATGTTTAAGCATTTATCGTTCTTATTCTTAAGGGTGCATCAAAAGTAAGGTTACTTTTACATTCTAAAAGGTAGCCTACCTCAAACCAACTAAAACAAACATAATAATCGAATTCAATTTTACCCTTAGAGTGTGTTGTGGAGTTGGCGTCAGAAAGAGCACTCACTGTAGCAAATATTAAACTTCGATATTACTTTTATATATTCTTTTTGTCTGTATATTGTGGTAAAACTCGAAGAAATCTTCAAAATTAGGGAAGGTTTTCGGATTAAACCTAAAAATAGTTTATTTAGCATAACCGATTTCTCTAATTATCGAAATTATTGAATTTTGTTGGAGTTCCTTTATAAAAATATTTATACAGAGTTTGCTATTTGTTATAGACTTGCGGACATTTAGAGAAACTTAATATAAATAAGGTTTGGGGTTATAACTCATGCTGTAAATAATGCTGTTACTAAAGTATGTTACTTTTACATTCTTGAAAAAGCGCTATCTCATTTCTATTAAGAAAAATAAAACACACTTCCATTTTTTCAAAAAATTGTATTTTTGGCAAAACACATAAATGTTTTTTGAATTATATTTATAGATTTTATTTGCCTGCATATTGTGGTAAAACGTTGTAAAATCTTCGAAAATTTGACAGGTTTTTAAAAAGTTAGCTCGAAAAAAAAAGCTCTGATTAGGATAAATTATCGCATGGACAGCGATTATTTATGTTCGCATAAAAAAATAGATTCAGAATACATATTTACCAATCTTGATTTTGGCGAAAGACCTCTGAAGTTCGTCATTTTCAGTTTTAATCAATATGATATCTTTTTCCATATTGGAGGTATTCATGCGAAGTGGTTGAATTTCTGCAAATAAAAGATGTCAAGTTTGTTAGTCGTTTTTGATTAAAACCTATCGTTTGGCTTATAATTTGATTATAGGCGTTCAGCAGGTGAGAGTAGTAAAAAGAACCTACCCGGTAAACTAGATTGAAATCCAATCTAATTATCATATTTTGCGACAGTCATGGTCAATATAATAAGTCTAGGGTTTTAAATTTGCAATTTTAACTCGTGGACCTCGTGGAAAAAGAATTTTTTTTTTTTTAATAATGAGACGAACCCCACGACCTCTCGTACCAGTTGCCAGTCCCTAATAGGTGAAAAATGTTCCCTTCGTGTACTTTGAAGGGTGTTCGTTTTCATAGCGCTTCATGAAAAAATTCCTATCTAGTTTACAAAATACATTTAATTGTTTTGAAAATTTCTGATCAACGTCATGCGTTATGACGTCACTATTTTAGAGAAAATCGAGTGATCGATCTAATAATCCTAAAATGTAGTAAGAATTAGTTAAACATAGTAATATCTCTTGTTCTTGAAAGTTTTCCTATATTGCTAGAAACTGATTTTTCATTGTTGTGAAGTTTTTCCTTGCAACCTTTGACAGCTCTTTCAAATTCATAAAAATGATGACACTATGTTGAAAAAAATTAGTTTGTCTAGGACGCGATTGAAGGAAAGGGATAATGTGGTAAATAGTTCTTACCCAAAACAGATAATACTCATTTCAATCTGTCGGTCCAGTTTTGTGTGGAATGCAGTTGCTGCCACTATAGTTAAAGTTGCTTTTTGCTAGGTTAGTGGTTGTTAGTTGGTTTCTTTCAGGTGTTGCTATAGACTTTGCTTGGAGTGAATTGCAATTATTTTTGAATATTTGATATAGTATATATAAGATTCTATATTAACTTTTCCTCGGAATTTTGATAAAACTATTAGCGACTGTGCCATGGTTTAACACGTCATATTTCCTGTAGGAAATTTTTGAATTTAAAGACCGGGGTTCACAATTATCAATCAAATTTTCAGAACAATCGGGCACTTCATTCTTTTAAATCTGCATGCTTCTACCGGATGAAGACCAGAAATTAAAATAAGGTAATTTTTGCCAAAAATCAATCCTTGTATTTTTTGTGGTTTGTTCGCCAGAACTTTCCTTTTTTTGTCCCACCCAATAAAAGCTTTCAGTCAAAGTGCTTTGCACAGGCTGCTAACTCTCAACCTTGAACAGTTGACACTTAATAAAAATACATTCTACCAAAAAAAAATTTCGGAACACATGAACTTCACTAACATAGAACTGCTTCTGTTCCTGATTTCTGATTTATTAAGGTTTGCTTAAATCAGGTCAGAGATTACATGTTTAAAGATTCTGTCTCTCACAATAAATGTAATTGAATTGAATTGTTTCAAGCTCTTTGGGAAAAAACACATTTTCGAAATCTTGGCAATGGTAGTAGTTCATAGTGCTTCAGTGGTTTAGAACATGTTAATGTGACGCCAATGAAACATAAGCTTTGAGCAAATTTATTTGCCTAAAAACTGAAATGAATAAAAAAACAAATCACCTTCCAGGGCATCTTGTAATTGTCCCTTTCCCTGTTATTGCAAATTTAAATACTGAGTGATGTTATCTGTTTATTTACGTTGTTCAACTTTTACGCTTTAGTAAGAGGAAATTATTATGAACAAAAGTGGCTAAAACTTAAAATACATAACGGCACAATTGGCAAAATATTTTTTTTTGTAAATTGGCGTAAAACGTCCTAAAAACGATGCGAGAATATCATGTCGCCAAGAAGACTTTTCATATATTTTTCATTTCTTCGCATTAAAATAATATGTTTCTAAGAATGCCTGCAACTGACATTGTAACGACAAAATGTAACGGCTTAAATCACCTCTTGTATTTCGAATATTTGTTTTACGGAAAATCAACTCATCATCCACGGATCATGCTTGGTACGTATTCTTACTTCAAAGTTGTACCGAAGTAGAAAGCATAATTTTAAACGAAAGCTTGAACTATTGTTTTAATTTAAATTAATTAAAACTTGCAATTAAATTACAACAAAGTACGTAAAAACAGGTAAAAATAAGTGCCCGAAATGTAGGCAAAACGTATTTAAAAAATATGCCGGGAGACCTAAGATTAGCGAGGCGCAGAAAATAATTTCCATATTTATGGACTAGAAATGCCGCCTTGCACTACATAGAAGAGATTTCTTACGCACTTAAAAACCATTGCGCTTTTAAGTCGGAAAAGTTCGTTCCAATATTCATCTGAAACATAATTAGGAAAGTTGTCGCCGTGAAAAGCAAGTTGAAAACAATTGATGCATAAACGATATAGATAACTTTGTTGTGGTTAACTGAAGTATTTGGATTATCAGTAGATACATTGGCCACACCCTCGGAAATAACACTGTTGTTGCCGCCTTAAATGTAAAGGTTGTTCTTGAAAAACATTTATAATGGACTAAGAAGAAATATATGACCACGTTGTACAGATGTGCTCACTGTAATAAAAATGCAACAAAATCACTGATCTTGGGCAGTAATTATACCTGACGGTATTGAAAAAACTCAAAATTGACTTTTTTGATCAAATATGGGGTGTTGATGAAACACGCCGGTCCATCAACAGCCCATAATTGGCATAAATCACATCAACATGGCGTTTTTTTTTAATTTGGAAATACACAATTACTGCAAATGGCCAGTAAATTTACTGTACTTTTGTTGCATTGCAATGTAGTTATAGCAATGCATCAATGACTCGTCTTTTCATTCGACACTCAAACACAACAGTTAAATTAAAATGACTCATGTTAACCGCTCGAACAATCTTAAAACGTTTTTTCGGCAAAAATTTATATACTCGCCTTGGTGACATATTATTTTTCTTGTATCCTAGTACCCCTATTGACATCACGTATTTTTTTGTGACAGAGCTAATTGTGTTTAAAATTTCAGTATATATGCACATTCTATTTTTATGACTTTTTACTGCTCTCTCAGCTCTTTGTACAATGATTTCGATTTATGGTGCAGTCGCTGAGTTGTATTCTATATAACTCATCAACCTATTATTGACTCTAAGTAGGTTCTTTTTGTATTGCGCTTTACCTATTTAGTAAATTACAGAATGATAGAAAATGAAGTCATTGTCTTTTTGTATGTTTCTACGAATTTTATCATAATTTTGTAACCAACCACCTTTCAATTTTTGACTTCCTTTTCCATTCACTTGTACATTGACATACGCACTGTGTGGTCTGTCACTGATTCCTCTTTCTTCCGAATTCCTAAAAGAAACTGTCGGATATGCGTAGTTGTGACTCTCACCATTGTCTGAGCCGTGGAAATCCATATTGTCCATCTATTGCCTTATATTGCTCCTTCAAAAACATTTAAACAAATATGTGAATATATAGAGAAATTATCATCGGATAATCGGTCATAGAAAAAATAAAATTAAGTAAAACATTTAGGATTTGCTCTAATTTATTTGCGTCATTAGAAATAAAGAGAAAATTGAATGTGAATACCCTTTTAGAGTTGAGTCAATCCATTATTCGGGTTTTCCCAGTCTAACTTCTAACATTGCTTTGCTTTCAACTACCAAATATACTTTCTACAAGCAACCTCATCACCTCGATCTGTGACCAACAATTAAGTCTCCTGAGCTTCCCTAACGAAATATCAAATATATCATGTCAGTTACACAATAATATTCAAAACCACCCACTAATGACTCCATCGTTTATATTTTAATTGTCACAACAATTCAATGTGTATTGTAGGCGGTATATATGTGTACATATATTAATATAGGATCAAGTATATGAAATCGTTTATGAAAAACGGCCGTATTTTGATTTTTAAAGTTTTATACTTTTCCGATTTACAAATTACATTCAGTCGAGCAACTTTTATATTTTTTTCATTGATATTCACTTTGATCAAGATTGGAAGCGATGTCTGAAAGGAATCAACTAACGAACACATAATAACAAAGACCTGTTTAAAGATGCTGCTAATATAGTTTTGTTTTGACAAATACAAGAAACATTTGGATAGTGCAGCTTCAAGTTTTGAAAATCTTGCGACAAATCCCTTTTCGGATACATGGCCGGATTATTCGAATACCTTTTTCCGGGTATTTGATATGATTTCATAACAGTTTTAGACAAAATTTCTTCTAAATTTGTTGAGATTTTATATTTCCGTCTTGACGTGGCGATCCATCAGTGGCTCAAACATGAAACACGTATTTGCCTGGCATAATATTTCGCCGCATAGGGATGTCTTCGATCGGGTTTTGTAATCGAATAAGAATCAGAATAAGTTAATCAATTTTTTTTAATTTGGCATTCGAATTGAAAATAAATGTATTTGAAAGTGGCAAACCTACTAATGAGTAAAACTATTACTATTAAGATTGCATCGAGAAAGATCTGTCGAACGACCTACACCTCCTTTCGGATTCAACAAATCATAACCTACCGTACGGTGGTGACAATGTACAATCCTCTTCAGGAAATATGTTATTCAACGGTAGCAACGGTGGGCGTCATGCTGCATGGGAACTTCCACAGTATGACTGTGACAAAGGTTGGTATAATGCATTTAGGATTCGATTAGGCAACTAATGGTTCATTATATTTTAATGATCTTACAATATATTTAGAGCAAGGACATTCAACTTCGCAAAACTTGGATGAAGTCAAACCAAGAAGGACAACATAATAACCTGGGGGCTATAGATTACTTTCTTATCCTAGAAGAATAAATCGTGGAGGAGGTGTTGGCATTTATGCGACAGACAACATAGAATGCGATCGAAATTTCCGAATCAATTTTCATTGACATAAATTTGCGAGGGAAAGCCATCACATGCGGTGCGCTATATCGATCACCGACACCGGATAAATTTGCGCACACTAATTTTGTCACCCAGCTTATAGACCTTAGGGGGAAATTAAGGACTACATACATTATGGAAGATTTGAACTATAATCTGCTACATGATTCGGACTAATTTGTCGACTCTTTTGTCGACATTATGCATTCTCACTCCTTCTACTCTTTGATCAACAAGCCCACTAAAATCACGTCAAACTCAGCTACATCAATTGACCATACATGAGCTGTCAACGATAAAACAATAAACAGCGTTATTATCTTAGATTGTATCTCCGACCGTCTACTGGTGGCGCAATGTTCTCCGATTGAAACTCAAGCCCATGTACACTAGGACGCAGTCAACCGCGTGTTTAGTAAACGAAATATGGGAAAAAATATTATTGACTTAGATAATATAGACGCGTCCCATATTTTTGGTGAAACTGCTGCCGACGATGCATTTGAATACTTCTTCGATAAGTTTTCAGATATTTATGAAAGCTCCTTCAAATTGAGAGCAAATACAAAAAGAATAAAAAGTCATGCTTGGTAAGACAAAGGCCTAGACTCGATGTATAATGCATGTCGAAACGAGTATGAACGCGCCGGAACGCTGTGAACCAATTGGTTGAGAGGTCAAAAGGCCCTTCCCCAATCTCCTGGAAAACAAAGTAATGTTGATACAGCTATAAGTTTTAACGGATATTTTGCTGGAGCTGCTTATAAACTATTATCAAATGTCGCAAGTAATCCAAATAACTCGTATTCTATTTACATGAGACCGCCGCACCACAAATCTTGCTTTTTTTAGCAGGGACAAGTTTTGAGATTCACAAAACCATAGAAAAATAAAACCTGAATATATGATTTCCATGACAAGTAAATTCAAGATGAGTGTACTTTTGTTTTTATAAATATTCGCACAAAGCAAGGTTGCACTAGACGTATTATACACGAAAGTCTCCTGAAACCACTATCGTTCAGAGAGCTACACATGAATGAAGGAATATTATAAGAAAGACATCTATACCTAGTTTATTGAGTTTAGTTTTCAATTACTTCTACACCTAGAATATCTGCCTTACCTTGATAAAGTTTATCATCTCAAATTTTACTGGTTAACTAGAAAAAATACGATGAATTGCCCAACTATTAACATTTAGTGTTTTGTTTCACAAATTAACCCTAAGGCAAGGTTGCTGACATCACATATAAAAATTTGTTACCTATTTGTTACTTAAAAACGTGTGTGTTCCAAAAAATAGAGATTCGCATTCAGTACATGTTTTGATAAGTATGAATAACTATTGGGTCAAAGCGCGTTCCATGTACGGAATTTCCTATGGGTATTGCATTTGATGATTTTCTTTGTATTTGCAGAGACGTTTTCTAGTTATTTTACTGATTTTCCATTTTGTGTACAAAGCGCGTTCCACATATAGCCCATGTTTGACAAAATAGAATGATGACTTGATTCAGTTTCGTATGCTTATTGTTGTGAAAATGTTCTTCGCATAGAATGAATTGGTATCTATTTTGGAAGTCCTCTAGACAAAATTCTAGACAAAATTTAAAAAAAATTTTTAAGCAAAAATAGTATTTAAGTTCGCAAAATTCTATCAACGACATTCCATACTGGACAAAAATAAAATTTCCTAAATTTGCCATTATGTAAGGGACTGATGCTCGCGCCATGTCATCAAATCTCAGTCAATTTTTTTCAAAATCCTTCGAATGCAGCAAATTGGAAATTTAACAGAATTGACTTAACTCTGGAAATAAAATACTTAATAAAATAAAATAATAAAAGCGTTGCATGAGATTTTTTGCTTTGCTAATTTTCTACAAACGTTGGACGATAAAAAAACATATTTTGGCCATCTAACATTAAGATTTTTCTCAGGTGATGTGATGGAGTTGGACAGGAGTTGGACGACCAACTGCTACGTTTATTTATTCGTGTTTTAAAATGTGGATGTTTAAAATGCAACGAACGGACCGGGTGACTTGTGGTAACATAAATATTTGCCAACTTTCTACCAGGATTACGCGTAAGGTCCAAATAAGTCAACAAGATAAGAAAAATTCTATACCAGAAAAAGGCATTTGGAGCGCACAATTTCAAATCTCAAAATAGTGACTTCCTACAGAATCTGAAGAAACGATGTCAGCGCAGGCTACAGATACCACCAGATACCCATTATAGTGGTTAAGTTTACTAGGGTATGTTCGTTCGTTGGTTTCTTTTGTGCGCTGTTTCCGGCCATGATTAGATCGAGTTTTTATAAAAATAAAAAAAATGCAATGAGAATGAGATGATAAACTGCTACATTTGGAGAGTAACTTTCCGCAAGTAAACAGAGAATACATCTTTGTGGGCTGTGTCGAACCGAAAAATAAAATTAACGAAGCATTAAACATTTTTCCACATTTTTGTTCTATTTTTTTCGTTGTATTTGTGTCATTTTATTGCGTGCGTTTGTGTTATCTGGTGATTTGAAATAAAATACAGTGACTCTGTGAATTGTAAACAGTATTGAGTTACGTTTGGTGTATCATCAACAATAATTTTATTTTATAATAATGAAATGAAATATAAAAAACAAATATGTGTTTCCGATGAAACACGCATATACGCGGTAAAACTATAACTTGTAATGAAATTATCCGCAAGTGGAGTTGATCACAACAACCAAACTGTAAATTCGCTGTAACTTTTATTATAGTTTTCCGATTTAATACAGTTGTAACTCTCACCTAGTATTTTGTGTCTGCTGCGATTCTTAATTACGGTAAATCTTTTTTTTTCTATTTGTTTTTCGAAACCTTGGTGGGTTTAGGGGGACTTTGTTACAGTTGATACATTTCTCTCAATAAATAATCCCGCATCCTCGCACGTTCTTTGCGAAAGCAATCTCAACCCCGAAATCTCGTCGTCAGATTTTAGTGTTGGAGGGTACTTGCCTCTCATTTGCAAAGATACCTCCAGGCATATGCTGGGCTTGCTGTGTACATTCGTAACAATGTGCCTGTAGCCCGTGCCCGCCTGTGCCTTTGAGTCTTCACCACACTCCTACCTGTTTGTTTTGGTAAAGTGACGTGAAATAGGAAATCAAATCATGTTTTTAGAAATAAGCAACTTTCAATAATTTATTCAAAAATATTCAATATATACCGAATGATTATAACCAATTCGTATACCAAATTTGACAGATTGAATGCTCGATCAGTGACAGATATTTTACAAGATATTCTTGCACATTATTCTATTGACTGGTAAAGATTCACTATTATTTTGTAAAACACGAACAAAGGATGGATTGCCCACCTCTGAATCACGATTCCCAAGTGATCCGCACTCAAAAGAAAATCGAAGAATATGACCCTTCTTTCATCAAAGAAAATTTACATTATTACGTTATTTTTATCTACCTTTTGATTTTTTAAGGCAGTTTTGTAAATTAGGCAAAAATCTTAACTTCACAAAGATACTTGTTGTTAAAAGAACATTCATAATCATTCAATTTATATTCAAAATCAGATCTCATTTCAACACAATGTTCATTTCCAACGCAGTTGTCCGGTTGCCCAATGCTCCAAGGTATATTATCACCAGCTTCAGCAACGACACCATCCGACCATATAAATCTTCCTTCTGTTTGTATGTCGTCCAAACCAATCCAAGTATTTTGATTCGACCAAAGATAGCAGTTCACTACAAAGCAACAAAGTTAAGTGAAAAAATAGGGGGGGTGGCTGTTAAAAGTTTATTTTTTTTTCCCATACATTGAATAAGTCTATTTTTTGTACATATTGTATATCTCTTACTCTCATAGTACGTAAAGTTATATTCGTCAGATATGAACCAGAAATAAACCACTTCATGGGC
>OZ023152.1:14040563-14155248 GCA_963675895.2 Styela plicata
TACCGTACCCTACGATATTATTTTTTTCGTACATCGTACCGAACTTCGTACCAGTACGAAATTAAGTTCGATTAATATTTTTCATTTATCGTACTAGATTTCGTACTAGTACAAAAACAGGTACGATTCGCTGGGCAGCAATTTCGTACCGTACCAACAACCAATGTCCAAATCAGCTTTATTTGTAAAATCTGGCCACTGCAAGAAACGTCACCAACATCTTACATCAAAGTGATGCAGTTTTATGCTATCTGGTTTAAAATCCAGCACAGTAAAACATGGGCGTAACTAAGCATATGGCACCCCAATATCATTGTTCACATTGCGCATATTATGAGAATGGTAGACCGGGGGTGATAAATGGTGGTAGGATGAGCACAGTTTTCGCGAAAAAATCTGACATGAAGCAATATTTAGCATATTAGCAGCATTGTGTCGTCGCAAGAAATTCTCTCTCGACAAAAGAATGTTCGTTGTGCACCACGCATGGGTTTACGTTCTCTCCACATTACTGAATAATGCTATTCATTTGTTAATACCAGACAGACTTATTCCCGACATGCCTCGTTGTCTATATCGCGACTTCGCTGTTTTAACAAAATATATATATTTAGGCTATATTTAGCATATTAGCAGCATTGCGTCGTCGCAAGAAATTCTCTCTCGACAAAAGAATGTTTGTTCGTTGTGCACCACGCATGGGTTTACGTTTTCTTCACATTACTGAATAATGCTATTCATTTGTTAATACCAGACAGACTTATTCCCGACATGCCTCGTTGTCTATATCGCGACTTCGCTGTTTTAACAAAATATATCTTCTAATTAAGATGAGCATCATCTAACACTCAACTCAAAACAGCCTAAATATATCTTTATATTCTGATGTTACTGCTCTGATAATATACTTGTGCGTGTCAGAGTACAAACAAAATGTAATAGCGGTGATTACTGGTTAACTTAGTTGCAGAGTTGGTCAGGGGGGAGAGTTTTCAATTTAATTTGCATGAAATTTTTCGCGCGCGCTGCGTTGCGCAATATTTTTTTCCCGATTAATTTTGTATATTTCGTAGCATTGAGCTTTTAAAGTGAAATTTTTTATTCAATTTTTACAAAAATTTCAGCGGGCTGCCGGCGCTCAGCTACATTATCCTGTCTGGTAATGTTTATTTCACTCTTAAAACATGTATTTTTGTTTCGTTCTCAATAGAATTTTGCGCTCCCCCGGCACCCTAATCTTTTTGTAAATTTGAAAGCCTATGTTTGCATGTTGGAAAAAATGTGCCCCCCTAAATATTTTTCTGGATCCGCTACTGAAGTTGGTATATATGGGCAGTGCTTCCTACGCCATTGTGAATTTTACATAAAAACCGGTCAAAGTACGTCGGCGATGCTGATGATATATTCAGAAACCTACACCGTGATTTTTAGTATTATGAATGCTGCTTATCTTGTCGATTTTAATTGGGCTATCACAACTTTCGTTATTACAGAAAAATGCATTCCGATTAGGACGTCATAAATCAACGGCCTATATATACCTAAAACCGATATACGACATAGCTCATATAATCAGTTCAAGTGAATCAGTTGCATTTTTATTACCATACCGCCGCCGCTTTTAATCATTTTAAAATTGCCCCTTATTTAAATATTCTTTCATAGACACAATTTAGATTATCAGCTCCCCGTTATGAAACTGCATAGCTGGTAAATGAAATAATTTTTTGAATTAATTTGAGAAGAATAAAGTGTAATGCGAAGGTACGAAAAATAGTACGGTACGGTACGAAATAAATACCGAACTTCGTACCGTACCGTACCAAGTACGAAAATTGAAAAATGAATCGTACCGTACTATCGTACCGGAAAATTCAATCGTACCGTACCGAACTTCGCACCGTACCGTACTACCAGTCTTGGCTGCCAGTCCCAACACTTAATTAATGACACAGGCTAATTGCCTGAGGAAGAACAGATAAAATTTTATAATTGAAAAAGGCTTCAGAAGACAATACATGTAAGGTACCCCTAGGCGAGGTACTGTGACTCACAGCCTTTCGACGATAGGATTTAGTTTTTATCCTTCGGGAAAAGAAAGCAGAGAATAGGCGTAATCATATGATGAACCACAACCTCTCGTACAGACGAAACTCAATTTTAAATCGAGGTACACCAGTTCCAAATGCCCTCAAACAAAAGAAAGTAGATCACTTTATCTATTTGAAACATTTTTTGAATCTCCCCTCCATTACCTACTCACTTATCATTGAAGTTCGAAACTAATGATAAATATTATTTTCAGAAACTGTGGGAGGCAAAAACTGGACATATTTTTCTGCAGTTTGCTGGTTGTTTGGAAAATATTTACACGATGAGTTGAAGATTCCTATAGGTGGGCAGAATTATTTACACTAAAAAATGGCAGTGCTTTTTCTATGTTATTTAATGGCATTATCTCCATTTTTGGGTCGTTTTATTGTATTTCGATTTACAATATTTAGTAATGTTTTTGTTTTGGGTAGTTAAACTAACATAGAATAATATTTCAACCTGGACTTGGGTACCTTTTTAAACATTTATCGGCTTCCCTCCTAATTTTTAATATTGATATGAACTTCCCATATTATTGTAAACCGCTTGGTTCAGAAATCCATAGGGATTTGTTTCAATATAAATTTTATATTCTGAATGCTAGAATGCAAGCAACTCACCACCGACTAGGGGTGGCTATAATAAAATTGATTATTTTTTTGAAATGTAATTGAATATTCCGATGAAAATATCATTCATAACACGAAACTTATTTTCGGTACTAGAAGTTCAAAAAACTTTCATTTCGAATTGCCTGCAAAATCAAATCAAATGATTTGTAAAATCATGAATCGTTGTTTGAATTTGAATGTTAATTTTGATTTGTATATGTAATGACTTTTTGGGAAAAGGATCTTGACTATAATACCATACCATCTACCGGTACTCAAATATTTGATAGGATAGGATTTCATATTCGAAAATTCGAAATATTCGAATCAGATTTGAATTCTGAATGATTTGGTTTTGCCCAGCCCTACCTGTGATGCAGTTTAACAATATGGCTGACCCCCTACCTGTGATGCAGTTTAACAATATGGCTGACCATGACTTTTCTTGCAGATACCAGTCCCAAGTCTGAAATTTTTGGCTGACATTTCACTGATTTTCCTGTGCATGGACATGGTTGATGGAGAAAGCTATAGCTATCTAAGGGGTGCCCGGTTAGCTCAATCGGTGAAGCATTGAAAATACGCTTCGAGCTACGCATCTCAGATTGTAATGATGCAGGTTCGAATCCCGTGAGTGATGATGATTATATGCGAGTGGTCTGCTGGATCCCTCGCAGGTGCACAGTCGTTCACATAAGCGATGATTACGGCTTCCTCTACAATCAAGGGGTGTGCACAGGAAAAGAGAGAGTAAGATCACTTAAAACCTTCATCTCGATTCGGAACTGGTATTTGCACGAAAGGTCGTGGTTTGCCATTTGGTTAAGATGTATTCTCGGCTTTCCTCTCCCACAGGTTAAAAATGATATTCTATCTGTGCGAGAACCTGCAAGGTGTCTAGCAGAGATATATAATCGCTCCTCACAACCTGTGTCAGGCCGATTAAGATGTGAGCTTGAAGCATATTCTTCCGTTTTTACCAATTGTGCTAATGAGGCATCCAAAAGATGTTTGTTGGGCCCAGAAACAAATTTTAGCAAATCTTTTTAAACAGGTCTGGTTGCAACTACATGGGGTGGAACACCAGTGGAAACTTGGGCTCCTCCTGAGGTTTTTGATGTTTGTAATGAAACAAGCAAGTAAGTACAACTTATATTTTAAGACGGTGACATCCAAGGGTGGGTGAACGATAAATTTAGAATTATATATATGAAGTAGCTGAATATTTTGATGTATTAGTGATGCTTTGCGATGTCAACGGTTGAGTTGGTCACAGATTAAGCTTTGAACTTCTCTGAATTACAGGGAGGATGGTACTGATTGTTTCATCTCTTTCTTCATCTCTATTTCACTACGGTGTTTTGATGGAGGACCTGTTTTTTCATAGAACTCTAAGCCAAAGCCCTCTTAAGGATAAATGCCTGGTTTCACGTTATAGATTGAGGATTTGAAATGGATTTATGTTGTTTTACTGTCACATCAGAAGAAAATTCAATGTTTTTCGTAACTCGCAGGAAAAAAATTTTTATTGAGTTTTCTAGAATATGTATTTGTTTTTTATTGAAAAGTTAGAATGCTTTGTTTCATCAGAAACATTGCTCAGTTTTAAATGTATCCAAAATTTCATATTCGGAATTATTTTTTCAGAATGTTTTCGAAATAGTAAAATATTCGGTTTATGCCACCCCCGGAACCAGCTTTATATCTGACATCTTCTCTTTAAACGCTTCTAAATACAAATCATTTCTTGTTGTTCAATTCTAACTTCACTTACTTATTTTGAAAACTTTTTAGTGAGGATTTTTCTTTGCTCTACGACACTGGTGATCTGACAGGATACTGGGATGATAGCAGGATATGGAATGCTCAAGTTCATCCATTATTGAATATGACAATTAAAGGAGCCCTGTGGTACCAAGGTAGACTATTTTTTGACTTATCTTGTTCCTCATTACATTCTCCATTTTGTTACGGAGGTTCCTAATTAGCTCACTTAGTAAAGGAATAGGGAAAGGCTTGAGCCACAGATAGACAGTGACTCATACTTAACAAGTAATGTTTGTGCCATTTTTACTTTTATTGTGTTCAACCTTCACATGCCGCTAACTACCTAATCTTATGCCCGGCTGGTGCAGGTTTATATCTTGTTTGGATAATTATGTATAAGTGGTACAGTGGGCTCGGTGACCTGATGGTTATCATCATGGGATTACAGGTTGAAGGTTCCTTGTTTGAGTCTCACCAAGTCTGGCTTGATAATCCATGCCACCACTCAAAACCCAGGGTGTAATAACTTGGGTAGACTCGACTCCACCAGGAAGTTCATAATTTCCTGATATAATAACTGACCGTATTTACCTATGTGTTGCTGCTATTACATGAGCCTGCTCGTGGTGACTTCTCCGTGACAATAATAAAGTAGATGCTAAGCTGCATTCTCTGCAACTGTATTTATTGCTTCTTTTTATTAAAATTCACTCTGAGCAAGGTCGTAAGCACTTCCCGAAGGCCACAATACATGTTAAGTTGCTGATGCCTTAATAATAAATAAATAAATAAAAAACGGCAATACACGCCTGCATTGCTTTGTATTAATCATGATTACATGCGTACAAAGATCAAACTCAAAAATTGAAACAAGCACTCTGTGTTAGCTTTCATAGCAAACCGTTCTTTTTCATTGGAAAACGTACGGAAATGCATGCAGAGCATTGCGCTTGTGTGAAACGCAGGGGTAAAATAAAGCAAACCTAGAAAAAATACAACCTACGCAAACGTGTAGTGCGATCTTAAGAGGAACCAACTAACAGCCATTTAATAGCAAAGAGGTATTACAAGATGGAGTACCTGCACTCTAGTGGAGAGCATTTCAAAATGAATTAAACTGCTGTGGTAAAGTGTAGTGAGTCACTGAGTGGTATCTGCCCTGGGCGATGGTAAAATCATCTAACATTTCTTAAAGCTTGTATATCTTGGTAACATATGTATATAATGATTGATAAATTCAAATAATCAAAAATTTACCAATCAAAATTCACCAATTTCAAATGACTCGATTTGTATCAATAAGTTTCGTAATCAATGCTCTACTAAAATATACTTTTTTGAATAAGATTCTAGTTTTACCACTTTATTTGCAAAGTTTCAGATGAAGCTTTTCACACAAATTCCTACTCATCACTGGATTTAGAGTAAATTCGATATTCCTTATTTTAAATTTTTTTACCATTATTAAAATCTCTCGTTTTGGCAATCCCTGCCTGTTTTACTTCATTATTTGTACATTTATCAAACAAATTATACATTACTTTGAACATTTCTTATTATACAGGGGAGTCAAATGAAGGATTCCACACAAATTCTTACCAATGTGTATTCCCGGAAATGATAAAAGCCTGGAGAAATAACTGGTACGAAGGGACGATGATGTCAACGGATCCAGATTTTCCGTTTGGATTCGTCCAAATTGGAGACAAAACCTCGACTCAGGGTAGTTTTGAGTTGATTCGTTGGCATCAAACTGCGGATTATGGTTATGTTCCGAACCCAAAGATGAAGAATACGTTCATGGCTGTAACGATAGATCTACCTGATGATAATTCACCATTTGCAAGGTTCGTTCAAATCAGATAATATGATACAAAATATGCCTGATTGGGTTGATCAAACTGACAGAATAGGATAGGATGTCCTTTTTATCCTGCGAGAGAGCAAAGCCGAGAATAAAGCTTAACCATATGGCGAACCACGACCTCTCGTGCAGATACCAGTTACGAATCCGGGTGAAGGTTTTTTTGGATTATCGTATTTCTCATTTTTCCCGTGCATGAACCTGGTTGGTGGAGGAAGCCGCATGCAGCGCTTGCGTGAACCACCGTGCACGGGCGAGGCGTCCAGCAGACTTCTTGCATATAATCATCATCCCTCACGGGATTCGAACCTGTGTCATGACTATTATAGATGCATAGCTCAAAGCGTATTCCTAACGCTTCACTGATTGCGCTAACTGGGCACCCTCTATGTCAGCGACTCTGGTGCACAGATGCTCAGATCAGGGTGGCTGAATCTTGTTTAGATGTCCAAAATATTCGGGTATTTTCTGCTGTTAAACAATAAGCTTCAAGACCACCAACACTGCCATTTTTGGTTCCTACCAGACATATATATTTTGTATCAAGTGATATATCATAAAATCTACGTAATTTTCGTTTGGTGTCTGGTGTAGCAGAGTAGCTTATATTTTGCCAGTCTGACTCAGATATTGGACTGACTGAAACCGCACAACTTTCGAGCAATACGAACACTGTTCACCGGCTATATATAGTCATGTATAAACTGATCACGAATAATATCATCATTGAGACAAAAAATTACTTCTTTCTTGTATAGGATATGATTAGAATAGAAAAGGTGCAAAATATTAATTCATTTTCCCGAGTCGTCTTCTCCTTTTTTCTTTCAACCCGTATCTCAATGCTATCAAAAATTGGCCTATAGTGGCCCATCTTCCAAAACTTTTTTTGTGAAAAAAAAAACTTTTCTTACTTATTTGAATTTTTTTCAGTGTCCACACTCGAGACAAGCAAGATGTTGCGCATCGTCTTGTAGCAGGTGCTCTTGCAATTACCTATCATCAAACGATAGTTTTCGATGGTCCTTTCCCTTTGAGTATCACAGAAAACTTCGAACATGATATAGTGATCGAGTACTCAAACTACCAACAGTTGATGGTCGTAGACAATAATAATTTCCAGGTGTGACTTTTTATCGATATTTAAATTTTTGCAAAATCAAATTTGTTTTTGTCATTGTTTTGAGTGAAATGTCTGGTTGAGATGGCCGTGTTTTACTTTGGGAGATTTAAAATACCCCGCTAGAAAACTAACCATGGTTGTCTATGAGATGATAAACATAGATGAGACGATTTCAGGGTCTGTGCTTGACGAAAATATATTTGACAGAGACAATTAGTGTTAGTTTCCACTTCTGAATACAAATTCGAAGAAATGTTTGGATGCTATGATCTTATTTAATATTTATATTTTCAAGTGTGAGCGTAGGTCGATCAGCACATGTGCCTTTGTATATGTTTTTAAACTCTTTTCTAGGTTTTGTGCCGACTTTCCTGATTTTCCAGTTGTTTTTATGTTTGCTGTGTATTGATTGTGTATTTGCATGTGCGATTTCCGTTTTTGGAAATTAAACTATATGTTTAATAGTTGAAAAATTATGCGCAAAATTTTGCTTTGTTGTTTACATGCTGCTGGGGTTAGGTGTTTTGCGTTTTTTAATGGGTCCTCTAATAAACTAGTGGTAGATGAATTCACTAACGCCCAGGGCAGATACCACTCACTGCTCGACTCTGTTCGGGATGTTTTCCACTTAGTGCACTTGCTGGTCCTATGTCTTGTAGTATTTCTTCGTGATTAAGTGGCTGTTAGTTGGATCCTGTTAGGCACTGCTTCCGACCTTGCTTAGAGTGAATCTCAATAAAAAATAACATATCTCTCAGATTTTCTCATTTTCGGTGTGTTCGTTTTTATAGGAATCTAGATCAGATCTTTTTATTACATGGAAAAATAATTAATGTGTGAATACAGCAAACAATTTCCTAATTTATGCATTTGACACTGAAAATTACCAAATTTGTCTCTATTTTTCAGATTTGTTGTGCTGATGAAAAATGTCAAGTAACCGATCCATCTGACAGTCGGTTGTGGTACACCACACCAATCATCGGACATACTGACCATACGATCACTTTGAGCAGCGAAAAATGTTCGAAAGATTCCAAATTTGCTGATAAAGTTCGATACGCTTGGGCTCTCACCCCATGTGGATTTAAAAATTGTTCTGTCTATAATACATTGGGATTTCCTGCGCCACCATTTTTCTTGGACGTTTATTCCAAGTAATTAAAGATTTCAAGCATAATTCATTGATAGACTTGAATTTTGGCATGGCCCATACATGGTTCATGATCGAACATAAAATTCATAAACATGACTTTATAAATAATAAAATACTTTGTTTTTCATTGATTTTGCATCATTAATTTTTCACTGTCTTGAATAACAGTTTCGTCCCTTTTCTAAATTTATCTGTTAAATATATCTATCTCATTAAGTTTGTTGCAAATATCTGTGAGATAAAATCAGCGCTATAACAGCAACAATTTTTTAATGATTTTTATCGTAGTGCCTTTATAATTAATCACTTGCTCTTATGTTACTGTGTTTATTCAATTTGACAGTGCGATCCATCAGTGTCAAAACAAATTGAATTCTTTGACTTGGAAATCACATCAAATTTTTGCGCCATTGCGTGGTTAGGATCTTGGCCAGTTCTTATCAATGTATAATTATCTTATAATTTTTTGTTTCATGATTATGTAGTAAATTATATCTATGCACAATGGAAATATAGTTATAACTCGTCCAATAACACTAGAGGTGTACAGATCAAAGCATACTAATGCTTCATCTGGATAACATAAGATGCTCTGTGGCTCTGATCTCACCTGGCAAGCGATTTTCTTTGAATCTTGATCATGGTTGGATTCTAACTCTAACTAACAAAATCTCTATCTGGGAAGGGCATTTTCAAACCAGATAAATTATTTTCATGCAAGTTGAGAGGTCGTTTACGGGGCGACAAGATCTTAGTCTTCTTAAGGTTTCCTGATGGACGAAAAAGCTTCAAAATCATCAAGTCTGCTATTTCATAGCAGTATTGATAGTTTTGAATCCTTTTATACGGTTTGCTACCTGACACTAAAGGGAGGAGACATTAAAATCTTACAGCCACAGATATATCTTAAAATATTTGCATTTTAAATAAAATTCTTCTGATGAAATTCGTTTTCTTCGGGTGTCCGAGTACCTGGCATTCTGCCAGTCTGTTATGTGACCCACGTTCCATAAATGATGTGAATGTAACATTTTGAATTATTTTCTAATTGAGATTTCAAACTGTCACATGACGGTTGGAGTCCATCGAATGCACTCGTATACGTATATGCAAATAAATCAGTAGAACATAATAAAAAATATGGCTTTTATTTAATGCAAGGTAGGCCCAATGACCGCAGAAGATCACTGACGTTGGGGGTCCGACTCTCGACTTCGGGGGCGTCCGACAAAAAATGTAAACTGACAGTTTTGTATAAACGAGAAATTTTGAGCCGTTTTGAGAAGCATGGCTGACTTGTAGCTGACAAACATTCTAATGACATAATTTAATAGTTGAACGCCGAAAAGGCGCTGGGATAACGAGAAGTTAAAGACAATTTTATCACGCTTTTTGTTGGTTCACAGGAATATTTGGCATTGGGGGTCCGTACCCCCTTTCCGCTGCCAGTGGTTAGACCACATATTGGATTACACTGTGCACAGATAGATTGATTGTTGTTCGTTTGAAATTCGCATGGGCAAGGTTGGTAGAAACAGCACAAAAAGAACCGGCTAATGATCGCTAATATTGCAGATTTACGCAAGATGTAATGAACGAATGTCTTTATTTCAGACTTCCAGGTACTCATTAGAAGACAACACACTGAGCCTAAATGTGGAGGTGGTGGGTAGTATCAGCTCTGGGTGACAGGCTGGAGAGATATAATGAAGTGAAGAGATTGGTATCTGCCCTGGGCAATTCTAAATTCGTCTACGACTCTGCATTACATTAGAATAAGCCAAAATTAACCTTGTAGAATGATCAGATGGTCGGAGGTACGCTACAGATTTAGTCTATTCTCCCTTTCTCTGGGTATTTATTCTCACCTTTTGTTATTCCGCGTTACCTACATTTTTCAGAAGGAGAAAAATAAGCATACAAAATGTTTATTTAGCGTCCTGAGAACAAAGGTTTTGGAATAATGGAGAACGCGAACACAAATATCAAAGCGTCTTCCTGACATATCATAAATTCTTTCCATGAATGGGCCGTATTATCACTGACAGATTCTTTTTTCAAACGGTCTTTTGTTAAGGGTGAGGCACTGATGGATCGTATTGATTGTCGTTACTCAATATATATACCGTACCCATTATCATGAGGGATAAACTGAGGAGCATGACAAGGCAAACATAAATATTGGTAAGATAGATTTAAAATAGGTTATAGTTTTCATCCCGCTTGAGAGGAAAACGGAGAATAAGGTTTGAGTTAAGTTTGAGGACGGCATTTCGTGTGGTCACCGGTTTCAAATCACGGTCAAACAGTTTACCTGTTTAATTCCTGATTCACGGGCGCGGTTTGTAAAGAACGCCCTAACCAGTGACAATTACATGACCCAACCGATGATGCCTAGCAATCCGAATTAAAGAAGATTCGTGGCATTTTTAAAATACAATCAATTTTGGCGAAACTTGACCAAAATCGATTATATTTTTTCGTTAAATAAAAATGTTCGCTTTCAGACTGGAGTGTGATTTAAGAAAACGCTTTTATGTCTGTCTGTTTATGCTAATATTTGTGATTCGTAGCTGTTAATTTTTTGATTGCTATAATGGAGACAATAGCAGCATAAAGCAGGTATGGCATGTGTATGACTGCAATTTGACTTTTAGTATATTAAAATAATAAGTCTAGAAACCAAATTCTAGTGACACCATGAGCGATCTTGACGACCCACTTGGCCTTGATGCAGTTGAAGAATCATGGAAGTTTTTGACAGAGGAGTTGAAGTCTTCAGAGCTACAGTATACCTTTTATTAAACTGCAGCGATTCAAGAATTTATACAGTTATAAAAAGTTCTACAGTTGTATTGAATAGTTTTGATTTATTTATTGAGTTCAGATGGGATAATTGTTTCATTAATCCGCAGTATTGTCCTATTGTTCTTGTTTGTTTGTTTTAATCCTTAATGTTTATACCTTTCGGTTTCCGAGTGTGCAGTTTGTTGATCCAAAATTGTTCTTTGTTTTTTCTATAGCCTTCACAATGAGAGAGTGTATCTATTCCTATTATTTTGAAATGCGTGATGTTGTGGGATGCGGAGTTGAAGTGGTTGGCTACTGGTGTTTTTCTAAGCTTTTTGATGTCGTAAAGGTGTTCTGCTGTGCGTCGTTTTACTTTTCTACCAGATTCTCCAACATACTGTTTGTTGCATTGTAAGCAAGTTATAAAATAAATGATATTTGATGAATCGCATGTTATTTTCTTCCAGATCGAGTATGCCCTGTTCGTGAATGAGCTCTGAAATGTATTTGATGGGATTGAGTAAAGGCACGTTGTACATCCTTTTCGACCACAATGGTTGAATCCTTTTTCTGTTCCGGTTTGGTTTTCTTTTTTAAGTCTGGCTTTGACTAGCGCATTTCTTAATGTTCCACATCTTCTGTATCCGGCCATGGGGGGCTCAGGGAATATTTGTTTAAGTCTTTCATCTCGGTGAAGTATGTATTCGTAATTTCTGAATATTTTCTTGATTGGGGGAAGGAGTGGGTGGTAGTCTGTTATCATTGGTGGTTGTTGGTCTCTAATTTGTTTTTGTTTCTTTGGTAACAGTAGGGATTCCCTTGGCGTTTTTCGTACCTTGCTAATTGCTTGCTCTACTGTGTTGGCTGGTTAATTTCTGTTTTGCAAATGTTTTTTGAGAATTTGGACATGTTTTTCGAAATATTCTTCAGTTGAACAGATTCTACGAAGTCTGATTGCAATTCCATACGGAATATTGCGGTGGATATGTCTTGGATGGCAGGAGGATGGAAGTAAGTATTGGTGGGCGTCGGTGGGTTTTGAATATAATTCTGCTTCTAGCTTGTTATCTAAGATATGTACTGTGGTGTCCAAGAACGGTATACTTTTAGCAGAGTATTCAAAGGTAAATTTAACGTATACAAAGGCAATATCGCGCTCGAAATAGGCCAAATTTCGAGCGCGATATTGGGGGTGAGGTGAAAGGTGGTTATGATAACAAAAACTTTTACAATAGAAAGAAAATATATTGATGCCTTCTGCGTCTAATATAACGTCATCAATTGATCACCGAAACCTTTCAAAAATTCTAAAATGCGAGAAAGAAACATGCCTCAAATCGAGTGATTTTCTCTTCGCTAAATTTTGCTATCGTGAGTGTGGCACTGATGAATTGCGCCGTCAGAACGTGGTCCATCTGTGGCTCATGCTCGACAAAGCGAAATCTCTCATAAACGTTGGTGTTGTCAATCAAACGTATTGTAAAGTTTCCATCCGTGAAAAGATTTTCTTGAGAATATTAACTCGATAATAATGTTTGACAAAAATGTGCTACAGATGGATAAGGCCGCAAGGCCACCACGCTTTGCAGAATGAAATTCTTGGTTGATGAACGCTGGGTTTAATGACTTGGATAGGCCAGACCTAAATTACATTGACTGTTCGCTAACAACTGCCGGTGTTGTAGGGACTTGCTCAGGGTTGTCCGCTCGAACGTGTGGCATGTGTATGACTGCAATTAGACTTTTGCAAATTTGACTTTTAGTATATTTAATTATTAGGTGTAAAAACCAAGCTAAGCAGAACAGGAAAAGATATATCTTTCCAGCAACTGTAACCATGTCCGTCTGGCCGCTGTAATCTAGGGGTACACCTTTCCCCCTCTTTTTCAAAATTTAGGGGAGACACATTTCTCGCCCAGGTTCCACCGTCACTGGTTTCAGGCACCCGTGTACACGCCCTTTTCCAAACCGTTAATCAAGTGAGTTTTTGCCCCATCACGCACATACAACCTCACTAACATTCGTGAATTGCAGTTTAACAAGCGTGAGACACGGATGAAGAGCGCCTATAAAAAGAAATTTTTTTGTAATAATTTTTTCTACTTTTTCCATCGGAGCCCTATTGAGCTCAAATTCCCGTTAATTTCGTGACAATTTCTGCAACGTTGTAGATTGACAACGTTTTTTGTTATATCTCGGGATTATCCATCGGGTGATGAGCGGCGGATATTCAGAACCATGAATGCCATTTTTAGATTTGATTTAAGATTAAAAGCGAATGATTTGCGGGAGAGGAAGTCTGGAATCCCGTCCCCAATTCCAAGTATTGGGTCCGACACACGAAATCAGCGAAAACATTAACAAGTTATATGTTTTTCAGCTAAAATTTTGCGATTAAACGGAATATTAAACTTCTTGCGCGTCATGGGCACGCATTCTTCTTATTTAAACTGCCAATTTGCCATTTTCGTCAGTTAGTCACGGACCCCATACGTTGAAGAATTCCGCTGTCGCGAAGTTATTGTGCAGAACATTTTGTGATATGAGTTCTCAATTGACGCCGAAGGCAACATAAATTGTATTTTTTTCGTGGTATAGCATAGTAAAAAGGGAAATAATTCATCCAGGAGGCGCGAATAATTTCCAAAACTGAAATGTCAGAGCCCGAAACTACCTGATTATTACAAAATAACAACTACATGCCTAAGATGTCAAAAACTTTTGATTCTCAGTGTTTTAAAGAACTTTCTTTTTTTTCAGTCGCAAGGAAGTAATGATTTAATCTTCAGAAACCTTAACAAAAATTTGCTGAGTCAGAATTCGCACTCACTTGACATTCATTGCATATTGATATCAAATACGTGGCATGTTTATCTCGGCTGATAAGAAGATAATTTAATTAATATTTGAATTTTATAGAATAAGAGCATTATCGATAAGTAGACCTCGGTTATTTACAAATCAGAAATTTTATCAAGCATGAGTCACAGATAGGGCTGTGCAAAACCGAATCCTTCGAGATTCGAATTTGATTCGAATACTTTTTTCGAATCGGATCGAATCACGAATTCGATGTGAACAGTGAGGTATTTTGAACCTTGAGAAAGAGGGAAATGTAAAATCAAATTATGATGTCAAAGTAGTCGCCGCATTTAAGTTTTTAACCAAGGATTAGCTTTTTTATTGTAAAAACAAAGAAAATATGTTTTTGGAAACTGAAAGCGAATAAATAAATGGAATAACTTATGCTCGTCGGAGTCTCGTAAAAAATTGTGATTTCTTGTTACGTTGAAAAGCCATTTTGAGATTTTTCACCTTAATTCACTCGACAATTGGGCAACAAGTTTAGAAATGAGCCCCATCATCCGATGAATTCGACTGTGAATTGACGAAACAAAGAAAATCATTGTAGCGTGGAGTGACGTATATTTACTGAACTATGTGAGATTTTTAGAAAATTGTTTTGCACATTTTCTTTTGTTGTTGACGAGAACCCGATGTCTAGCTTTTTGTTATTGTCATTCTGGAAAAGTTTGATTTTGAAGTTGTGTGTTAGCCGGTCAGAAAAGTTGTCAAAATATATTTCGTAAATGCATGGGTCAGTGATACTAGCGGGGCAAGACGTTAAGACTGCAGTACACGTTGTTCTAGATTTGTTTATTTTAACCTTGCGTTCAACGCTAGCGCAGTGCTGTGCGTGCATTTCCTTACGTTTTCCAACGCAACCGAACAATTTGCCATGCACGCTGAGAATGCTCAATTCGTTGCATATATTTGTGCTTGTCGGCATTTGAATACAATCAATGAAAAGCAACGCAGACGTGTGGTGCCGATTTTGTTTGGTTACATAAAACGCAACGCAATGCACCGGTAAGACAACTTTACGTATATTTCGGCCTTTATTATTGATGGGGAAGTAACAAAATGAACCTAAATATTGCTAATCAAAAGTTGCCCGCCACAGGCACGTAAAAAAAATTTTTGTGCTTTTTGCTAAAATAATACATCATTTCCCAATCGTTTTAGCCAAAACATATTTTATGTTTAACCTATATATCGCGTCGATACAGAAGATCGCGTCACAAGACAAAAGAAGTCCGGGTCGATGATATAGCTCCAGGGCAAAAATAAATTTCAATATTAATATATGGGATAGGAACTCTTCATTTTGTGGGAGAGGAAAGCCGAGAATACAATCGTGCAGACGCCGTTTGCTTAAGCGCTTGAAGACATGGTTCGGTGGGTGAAGCCGTAATCATGGGCTACGTTAACAACCGTGTACCGGCAATGTTCCAACAATCCTTTCGTATATGAATCACCCTCGACGGGATTCCAACCCAGGACGTTGGTGACGCGTAGCTCCCGGCGTTATTCCGAACGCCTTAATCGACTGAGCTAACCGGGCACCCGATATAAATTTGAACTGTTTCCTGCTCTTTCTGATAAAATGATACAATTTTCTATATAACCTTCTGCACAGAAAAAATTACAGTAAATTTTCGACGCCCCAGTATCACTTTAGAACTGTTTCGACGCGATACGCAATGAAAACGTTAAAAAATTGCTTTCAGCGCACATTAAGACGTCATAATTTAACCGCGTAAAGTTTTAAAAAACTTTTCAAGGTTCTAAATTCACCAATGTTTGTCGCATTGTTAATCAAAATCCAAGAAATATAGTCGGACGAACAATAAATATCACCATATAGGACACGAACATTATAATTTAATTTAGTTCATTTGGTAAGATTTTGCGAAGAGCATGTTATTTCGTTTTAATGTGAACTTGGCATATATTGTCATTGCTTGTGTATCTGGAGGGGGGGGGGGGGGGTGTATTGGGGGGGGGGGGGGGGGGGGGGGGGGGGGGGGGGGGGGGGGGGGGGGGGGGGGGGGGGGGGGGGGGGGGGGTCGATTAATCAAAATATGATTAGTTTATTAAACTTTCTCACTGTATTGTACTTCTTGCACACCTGAAATGCCAAAATGTCGAAGTTTAACAAATATATTTTAAATAAATGTTTTGTTGTCAACCATAAGCCATCGGTGACTGATGCTTGACAAAATGTTTTCCGGATAAGAGTTCAACATTCGCATTTTTCATAATATATCATGCGGAACAACATAAAATAGAATTATATTTCTGTTCTGGAAAAGTTTGTCAAGCGTTTTATTTGTTTCGCTAATGGACTGCGTCGATGGGAGGCGGTCCATCAGTGACAAACACTCGAAGGACTTTTTTCGAATTTTTATTGTAAAAAAGAGAGAAAGAAAATCGATCTACTTTACATTAATTTATTCAATATTATGTGCGCTTGATACGCCCAGATAAGGATGAATCGAGTATAGGAAGAGCGTTTGATGAAGTTTTTTTTTCTGATGCTGGAGCCATTAACTTACTGTATAAGCCAAGTGATCTTAAGCATTTTTCTTACTAGCAAATAGAAGCAGGTTAATATAAATTTCGTCAATTTTGTCATGTCGAGATGTATAACAGTGGACCGATATAGGTAGTACATGTCGTGGCTTCGATGGCGTCAGGGAGAGAGGAAGAGAAGCTTGCTTAAACATCTTTTGTTAAGCGTGAGTCACTGATGGATCGCACCGCCGAGGCGCGGTCCATCTTTGACTTGTGCTTAACAAAATAAAATTTCGGACTGGGCACGGACGCATGCTCATTTAAGTTTACGAATGGAGAGATTACATTTGACCTAATTTTATCTTAAGTAAATTTGAACTTATGTTCGAAGAAACGGATCGATAAACTGGATATATAACAGATATATTGTTTATTGTTATACATATTTATTAAATGAAAAATGAAAATTTCATCTTATTAATCATTTTATTTCATCACACTCCATATAGGTAAAGTGTGTACAAAATTAACCGCGCAAAGACCTAGTAAAATAGTCAAATTGAAAGATGTATGTTTAAAAAACAAATTTGTTAGAATTGCGCGATTTGTCAACAAACTAAATTTTTAATTGAGTTGAATTTTCGATTTATCAGAAAAATCGATTTAATAAATACAACAACGTAGGCGAGAAGGGCAGACACTAGTTGGTTTTGTGTATGTGTAGTCATTATAGGGGTTGCTGGTTGGTTCCCAATCAGAAAAAGGGAGCCAAAACTCTTTCCGTAAAGTATGTGTCATTTGTGGCGCGTGTTTTCTTCCTTCTGATTGGAATTGGTCCCGACATTGCTTAAGAGTAAATTTCTATTAAAGATAAGTTTTAGGTGGTTTTGTACCGGTCGGAAAAAGTTAGTATGAGAACAACTTGAGAGAGAAGGGCATAGAAGCTGATTTTACGTTTTATATAACTATCAGTGGCGGATCCAGACCAGTGGTGGCTGCTCCAAGTCGCGTGCCCTGCCAAATTTCATAATTTCATATTTTTTTGCGCGCTCCCCATGCGCGCAATCTTATTTTGCTAGTTGAATACGTTCATTTCGTTCATAAAAAGAATATTTTGGTTCCATTCTCAAAAGGTTTTAGATTTTGGATGCCTTATTAACAAGTTAAAACTTACAAACTTAAATCAAATACCTATTAAAATATCGGAAAAACCGGAGTGTTTTTTTATAATATTTTTCACTACAATCAGGCTTGAAAATGTGACATTCGAAATAATATGATTTCGATTATATATACTTCCATTGGAGATATACGATATTATTATTTCTATATATGAGATATCATTCTCAATTGAAACTTTCCTTTTCAAGATATAGCTAAAATTTCAATAACAATTGCTTAGTAAATTTGTCAGAAAAATTTTGTCGAGTTTTCTAATTATAATGAGTTAAGAGTTCATTCATAAAGGCATGGCCTATACATTTATTAAATGCGGATTTGAAAAAGTTTTAATCAAGACGAACAAAAGTAACTTATAGTTCAGCAAGCGCGTTCTTATATATCGACGTATCGGGTAGAGGAAAATATAGGTCATTCCGTGACGTCACTTCCGGAGTTATTGTCGGTTTACTCATATCATATTTGTAACGGAAACGGTCACTCGAAATCGCGGCCATCGGATAACCTGATAACGAGCATCGCTATCCGTTCTGGTGGATTAGATTTTAAATACCATAAAAAAAAACGCTGATAGTCGAAAAATATTCAATAAATATCAGTAAAAGCGGTATTTTTTAGCTACAAAATTACTTCAATACCGAAACAGCATAGAATGAACGGTTTTCATTCATTAAGTTAATTTCCTTGTTTCAGCTCGGCTGAATCTCTCTTGCATTGTTTTATTAATCCCAAGTACTGTCAAAATCACCTGCAGACTTCTCGGGAGAATTCTTTTCTCTGATTTCAATCAGAATTATTTGGTTTCAGTAAGATTTGTTAGTTTGGACCAGAAATGTTGCGCTTCTTTTCTTAAAAGTTGTGCACAGAAGACGAGCAAAAAATATTTGGTCTTTTTGTTGCGAAAACCGTCATTGTGTGACAAAAACGTATACACAGGCAATATCGCGCTCGAAATAGGCAAAATTCCGAGCGCGATATTGCGGGTGAGGTGAAAGGTGGTTATGATAACACAAACTTTTACAATAGAAGGAAAATAATTTTGATGCCTTCTGCGTCTAATATAACGTCATCAATTGATCACCGAAACCTTTCAAAAATTCTAAAATGCGAGAAAGAAACATGCCTCAAATCGAGTGATTTTCTCTTTGCTAAATTTTGTTATCGTGAGTGTGGCACTGATGAATTGCGCCGTCAGAACGTGGTCCATCTGTGGCTCATGCTCGAAAAAGCGAAATCTCTCATAAACGTTGGTGTTGTCAATCAAACGTATTGTAAAGTTTCCATCCGTGAAAAGATTTTCTTGAGAATATTAACTCGATAATAATGTTTGACAAAAATGTGCTACAGATGGATAAGGCCGCAAGGCCACCACGCCTTGCAGAATGAAATTCTTGGTTGATGAAGGAAAACATAAATCCACACTCATCATCATAAGCGATACTTAATGGCATCTTAGTAAGACTGGGCTCGTTAATCCATAATGGTTACGCAACGCTGGGTTTAATGACTTGGATAGGCCAGACCTAAACTACATTGATTGTTCGCTAACAACTGCTGGTGTTGTAGGGACTTGCTCAGGGTTATCCGCTCGCACGTGTGGCATGTGTATGACTGCAATTTGACTTTAGCAAATTTAACTTTTAGTATATTTAAATAATAGGTAATAGGTGTAAAAACCAAGCTAAGCAGAACGGGAAAAGATATATCTTTCCAGCAATTGTAACCCTGTCCTTCTGGCCGCTGTTATAGGCATTAAACAGGGTGATCCACTCTGAGAAGTGGCCTTAAAAAAAAATCTAGAGATACCATGGATGATCTAGAGGACCCACTTGGCCTTCAGGGAATTGGAGAATCATGGGAGTTTCTGAAACAGAATAGGTATCTTTCAAAGGTACAGTATACCTTTTAAAGCTAAATCAATTCAAAAGTTATAAATCGATTCTACAGTTATATTGAATAGCTTTGCTTTACTTATTGAGTTCAGATGGGATAATTTTCTAAATTTATGTTAAAATATTGTAGACAAGACAAGAAGTTTGGGCTAATGCTTGAATGCAACATTGTGATTCTTAAATGTTGTACTTGATATAAATGCTTGTTAGCCTAGCGTATTTATGGGAGTGGGGGACATTGAAACGTAGGAAACATCAAAAATTTTCGCGCGCTTTTGGTGCGCTCAGGGTCGCCCATTATAACGTTATAGTTTGACTTTGCAGATTTTTCCAAGTTTTGCACCCCACTTCTTCCCATCCTTCAAGGTACAGATTACATCACTTTTGTGAGTCATGGGTGCGCAAGTTTTACGCCTTTCAGCCATATATGGCTGCATCTCGGAGCATTTGAGCTCGTCCTTAATACAGTTTTATATGAACGTGAGCACCAATGTACAAACCAGGCGTTTAAAAAGTGTTTATTTCTAAGTGATCGTTTGGAAGACGGAAAATTAATCTTCACAATCTTATATATATTTTTGTTTTTATTTAGCTAGAAGAATTTGTAAGAAAGGAAAGATGTCTGTACCCTTCCTCTGTGTATCCTTCTGCGCCAGATGTATTTGCATGGACAAGATATTGCACGCCAAGTCAAGTGAAAGTTGTAATTGTTGGCAAAGATCCATATCCAAATGGCGAAGGGCACGGATTAGCTTTCAGTTGTCTGACAAATTTATCACCAGGTTCTTCAAAGGGTCTTCATATTAGAATTGATAAGTGTGCAGCATTCAAAATTCCGTTTTTGTAGTTTTCACCCAAATACTGCTTGAATTCTTGCGGAGCTTCGGTGCGCATTGTTTTTAGACTATAAATTTCACCAAATCTGGGTCGATTTCGGCACAAAATGTGATTTTATATTCAAATGAAGCGTTATGAATCGTTATAGTAAAAAACTTGACCTTCGGCTCTCTTCCTGAACTCTGAAATTCCCAACTTGTCGAAGCTGTCCATCACCCTTTCCTTGTTTATCAAAAACGAATACACAATCGTTTTTATGAGCCGAATGTCGAGTCGAAACTCGATTGCCAAACAAAATTAATTTTAGCGATATCACTTATCACATCGTGAACATTGAAGTATTTATCTACACTTTATCAATTCCGAGGTGGAGTTATTATGTTGCCTTCCGCCATACCCAGACATGAAAATTTTCATTCACGCTGTTTTGCTAAATATGAGTCAATGATGGTTGGCAACGCTGAGGTGCGATCCTTTTGTGACCCATGGTTGACAAAATGAAACTTCTGATTGGGTAACTCTTGTAGCAATGTTCTCAGAATCTCGTGCTTTCAAATAAAAAGTTTACTTTTGACAGGAGAACCCTTGCCCACCCCGTCTCTGAAAAACATTTCTAAAGCAATGAAAGAAGACTTGAATTTTGAACTTACGAGTGGCAATCTAACTGAATGGGCCGCACAAGGTGGGTATATTTTAACGTAGAAATCCGTATGATAAATGTAGTAAAGGCGGAAGTATCGCAATTTCAATGCTGAAAATTTGTCACGGTTTCGCTGCATGAAGTGGCCAATTTCCACTTTCCTGTGTGAATGTTTTATAATTATAACTTAGTAATTAGAGCTGGGCAGAACCAAATCATAAAAAAATCGAATCTAATTCGTATAAAATGTTTGATTAGGATTGAATCACTAAATAACAAATACTCAATTTTACTAATACAGCTTGTTTCAATCGTAAAGATTAAGAAATTTATAGTTTATAGTATATTTTCAATCCACATTAATTGTCTAATAGCAACAATTTTCATATTATAATTTGAACAAAATCGATTGCATTTTGTTGTTGAAAATAAAAATTCTAGTATATTTAGCAAGTTTTGGTTCCCCTGAACAATTCGCGAGTGATTCGAACAAATTGTGCTTCGGATCGATGCCCAGCGCCATTGGAGATATTATCTATCAAAAAATGCAGGGACAAGAAAAATTAGATAACATCGAGTTTGTATAAATATTTGTCAAAAATATATATTCAATGATATAATTTGATCGTAGTGCAAGGTGAGGAAAATCGCACCAAAGGCGTATAAAAATAGTGAGTTTTTGCAATTTTGTTATATTACTTGCTGATTTAGGGAAGGTCGGACCCTCCAATACAATTTAATAATGACCCTAAAATCTGGTATAAAATAGGTGCCGCTACAGTCTGTTAGATTAAATTTTTATGTCGTAATAATAATTTCTGGATGAGGGTCGATTTTACCGATGCTCGTGTTAATTTTACCGATAAAGGATTAGTGACTTTATCATACGCAATGATTAATTTCATTACATCAGTGCAATTATTTATGTTTAGGAGTGCTCCTACTAAACCGAATACTTACATTTCGTAAAGAAGGAAAGGATATGAATTTTCACATGGGGAAAGGCTGGGAGGAATTCACGGGCTACGTGATCAAATACCTCAGCGATAATCACAAGCATATAGTGTTCATGTTGTGGGGAGGAAAAGCCAAAGAAGTGCGGCAACTCATCGATGAGGACAATGTAATATTAACATATATTTATCCTTATTCTATTATAAAAAGGCTCCAACTTTGAGTGTGAATACAAAATGGAGGCTTTTATCCCACGTCTAACTTTTTATTAGACCCAAGTGGATATAAAGTTGGACATAAAGTTTTCTACACTTTCTTTGCATGCATAGGATTTGTTCTGAGGAGAAAAAATAAGCGGCAATTGTCATTCGGACTATTTAGGACTACTATTAGGCACTTCGCCCATTTTAAACTGTTTCACCCTGATAAACAAAAAATAATATTTTTTTAAATCTATAGCGCACATTGGGATGTCAAAACGTGGTAACAACCTCCCTTCGCAAGGTTCGAAAACATGCTAGTTTCCTTGCCTACAGCGCTAAAACTTCCAAATAATCTATCCCTCTTCCACACCTTCTCGAAGTTCTAAAAATGCCATTTAAGAGGGCGTAATATTTTGTTTGCAAATGAGACTGATTTTTGTTCATAACCTGTCATTCATTAGTAGTTCGTGGGAATTCAGTGGTTTCTGAAAAAATTTTGGCATAGGTTTTTGAACACCATACTTTGAGCGAATTTATGTAAAAAAATCATTAAAGAATGACTTTTTCTCAAAAAATCATCATGTTGGCGAGGGCTTTAGTTTAACCCAGGGCCTCTCCCTGCACTATATTATCGTGGTTTATGTTATTGGAATTGTAGTTTAATATTTAAAAAATGGTTCTGTAGTTGTAGTTCATTCATATCTGAGATGTTTTCTATGTGTGCAGTTACAAGTAATACATTCTGAGAGAGCTATTTGCAATAAAATGAAAAACCGAGGGGTAAAGATAAAGCTAAGGATATAGATAAATCCAAATGTGAATGATCTTGCTCTTTTAATATATTTGAATGATAATGCGGACACTGGTTATGTAATATACATTAATAAAATTCACTGAAAACTATTCTTTGCATACCTATTTTATTTCATAGCACAAGATCTTAGAATGTTGGCATCCTGCTGAACGTTCGGCGCGATTTCCCAAGGAATGCAGACATTTCTCGAAGGCGAATACATATTTATTCAAAGAATGGGGCGTTGGAATTGACTGGACAAAAGGGTAACAGAATACAATATTTATTACTTATTATTGGTTATGCGATATTGTAATATAGTATATAGGTTCCCTAAGGATCAGGGTAGGAGAAAGCAGTGTAGGGGAGACTCGAGTCAACGACTCGACCTCGAGTCGCACTCGAGTCACGTTTTTCAATTACTTGACTCGTACGTTTGTGTAGACTCGTCCTCGACATGACAAAATGTAAACGCTACTCGACTCATGACTCGATAAAAATTTAGCCGGAATATGCAGTCATCAACTTTTGAAAATTGCGTTGTCTGCCGTTGCCCGACTCATCAAAGAAAACGCCTCCCTGTAGGATATCCGATGTTCGCAATATGGGCCAGATAATGTTTCCAAGTGGGTACTTAAGAAGGATATGTTGACAAATTAATCTGTCATTGCTGTTTGAAAGATTTTGACATAAAATCGGGACTCGACTTGCGACTCGTAAATGTATGGCTCGACTTGCGATTTGAAAGTACAGTGACTCGAGACTCCAAAATTTAAATTTTGGTAAGACCTGGGCTCGATTTTCCCAACACTGGAATAAAACATGAAGACAACGGTAGAAAATGTCTTACTCTGCTAACGGCTTATGGGAAATATCTGGTGTAACTGTTTTAGGCCTTCTAAGATTTTATATGAGCTAATAAAGACATATTGCTTAGAACAATAAAACATCGTTTTAAGGTTTTAGAGACGTTTCCATGGTGAATTTCAGAATATTCTTTGCGTCGTTCATGTCGTCCGAAAATTTTTACTTCTATTTTGTTAGGAATATATAATATTTTAGTATGTGAAACTCCGGTCATATCGAGGTAATTGTTCTTTACGCTGTTGTAATTTGCCTCCGACCTCCTCCTGGATTTCTACTGTCTGTCTATTTCTATTGCTGTTAATCAGTTTCAAGAATTCTCCCAGGCAAGAATTTTGTTTGGAATTGGTTGAATTCAAGTCTGCGTACTATTTAATGTTTTTAATTATCACTTGCATTCTCGCTAATTAAGAGTTTATCATTTTTATATCTGTTTTTATTTCATTTCAGACAGGTAGCAACTCCGCCGATTCCTGTAGCTGCCAATTCATTTCAAAATATCCAGCTCGTGCAACATCAACCAATACCGATGGTGCAACCACAAACAGCACCGATGATGCAACCACCACCAACACAGATGATGCCTTATCCATCGCAAACAACCCGCTACTGGCCTAATGGATTTTAGCATAAAAAGCTGCTGACGGCGTCGTAGATTGAAACAATAGACTGTAGATTTCTCACACTACTAATCCTGACAACGAGGCCGATGTTCATTCTTTCCCATTAACCATCTTGAACAAAAATATTCCAAGCCAGAAAAATTTCGATTGTGCGTTTTTGTTAAGTATGGATCACTGATTGATCGCGCCGTCGAGGCGTGGATAGGGCTGGGCAAGAACGAATCATTACGCGTTCGAATCTGACTCAAACAATATTTTTCAAAACAGATCGAATCATGAGTTTCACCATATTAATAGGAAAAATCCAATTTTTATCTACATTGTAAAAATCAAGAAATTTATAGTTTTTAGTGGATTTCCAATTCACGCTCCATGTCTAAGAGCAATAATTTTCCTATTTTAACGACAAAAAATAAATCGATTGCATTTTATCGGTAAGATTGAAAATTCTAGTTTGTTTACCAAGCTCTTGTTCCTATGAACGATTCACGATGGATCCGAATTAATTGTTCTTCGAATCGATTCGAACCACCGAATCGCGGACCAGCGCGGCGCGGGCTAGCAGCGGTTCATACTTAACAATGCAAAATAAAATTTCTGACAAGGTTGAAAAAATCGAAAATTGGATGAAAATGCTCTTCAAAGTTAAAAAATTAATGAAAAATTTAAAAATATCTTAGCACATCTTGTTAGTTTTAGACAGTCACGTCCTTTTCATTGCGGCAGATGAAATTTCATGTTATATTGACAAATATATTATAGATTAGCGTACATAGTAAATAGAGCTTTTTAGACATAAATATTTTAAAACGCTTGTGGCGCGTATTAATTAATCTTTAGTTGTGTTCTATGGATTTTTCATCCGATAATATTTTCGAACTTGGCAAATTTTTAGTGATAAAATAATACTTTCTATATCTCTTTTGTCTTGATTAGGTGCTAAGTATGTATCAGTAGCGTTAATAAACTTGTTTCAGTTATAATATTGCTTTTGCTTTCATTTTATTTTTCGAGGAAGAAATATTAGGCGGTGTATTCGTATTCAGTCGATATCAACCAAATTTCCTAAATAAACTAAAGGGAAACAAAGAGGCTGTGCATAACGGAAAACACATCGAATAATTTGCCCATTCGATTTTAAAATGATATGAAAACAGCGTAGAGGACAAAATGTTATAATTCAATAACGTATGCTGGTAGTTTCCAGAGGCATGAATCATCATTGTAACATTGCCCATCCAACCAAAGCAATTATTACCTCGCCTTACCTTTGGCAGCGCGATCCATCAGTGACTCATACTTAACAAAACTTACTTGCACGAAAGACTTTTGACTGGATAGTTTTAATGAGAAGTTTTAGGCATACACAAATACCATACCCCTCCCCCATGAGCAGAAAAAATAGTATCAAGTAACGAAGGTAACTCGTCGAATATTCCTAATTAAAATTCACTTCAGGTATGAGTCACCTATGCTTCGCTCTCCTACGGCGCGATCCATCAATGTTTAACAAATTAAAGTTTTTTTTTTGTTTTTCGGGATAAAGTAGACCCAGACAAATAGTATGAAAATACATGGATAAAAGTTCACCTAATCTTTTTTAACTTTATTTAAATTTGTTAAGCAGGCAGCGGTATGAAGATATTTATTCCTTTTCCGGTTGATTGATTGACAGCAGATTAATTTGAGAATGACTCGTTTATATTTCTTAGTTTTTTCCTTCATATTTACATAACACAACACTTGCTCTTGTGAAGCAAAATCCTATATGGGTCGCGTCGTTTAAGAGTGGCCCATCTTCGAATTATACTTGGCAAAAAAATCGCATCAGTTTAATCGAAAATATTTGAATATGATACAGTTCCTTTCATTCTAAAGTTCTCGGTTTATTTTTCTGCGATAATTATTTTCAATGGATTAGGCAGATACAGGTAATACTAATGCATGGCAGGTTCACAATATATATATTCATAAGTAGATAGAACATTCTTCTTGGTGTATTCATTTTCAATCAATGCTACATCGTGGTTTTATACATGTTATTTATATTCGGAGCATAATTCTCCGCCGAAAAAACTTTCGAAGTTTTTAGGTGGAAGGTGAAAGTATTTTTTGAAATACTTCAAAGTGAGTAATCGAGAGGGCGGGACCTTTTTCATCATCTAATATTCTTTATTCCATTGAAATTTACCCCAATATAATCTGGAAGCAAGGTCGAAAAATTAGATTTAAAGTCTATTATATTGCAAAGTTCTACTATTAAACCGCAATCTTTCTTAAAATCTTGAATTATAGCAATTGAAGCTTACTGCAAATGTTGGCCAATAATACTGTATTTTTTAACAGTGTAATACCAATACTCGTGGTGCGAGCGTCACGTGACTGCAAATATCGAATGTCATAATAAACTATCGTTTTCCTTTGCGTCTGTGCATTTTTGGCCTTGTGTCCTCGCATAGTGCTTAATTAATAGGGGTGCTTATGGGTTTGTGTGAATACACTACGTTTCAGACGGGCGTGGGAAAAAAAGTCGCTCGGAAAAAAGCCCCCGGAAAAAGTCGTAGGGAAAAAAAGTCGCCCGGTAAAAAAAAAACGGCCGGAAAAATACGCCTTCCAGAATTAACTCTGTATTGCCAAAGGATCGATCGTACCGACGACGCGCAAAAACTTCTCGGCTTTTTGTTACATAGAACTACACCATCAAACACTATAAGACACTATGTTATTGCACGCCGAATGTGCGCGATGTGCGTCTTGGCCCCTTTTTTATATTTTCCTTAAAATGGTTTTCCGAATTAAAGATAAAAAAATGTAAAAGTCTACTTCAATAATTTTGATTTCTTATCATGCAACAAATGCATAAAAATGGTGATAATCTATTTGATATCTAATAATAAAATGTGATATAGAAATCGGATTCCTCCTATTCACCATTTTCATAGTTTTGCATCCAACGATGTACAATGCGAATTCAACTTTTCACTGGGAATGCTTAAACAATTTCTTGTCAATTTCCAACATGGAATCGAATTAGAGAATAATTTATTCGAAATAATTTATTTCTAATGAAAATTCATTTGACCAGGCACAAGGACTTGGGACTCGCCCACAGTCATTCGTCATTCCTATTTAAAAACATATCAAGTGAAAAAAGATTTTTCGTGTTATTGGGATAAGGTGGATAAGATAAGTATGAAAATATATGCAAACAAAGTTGATATAGTCACTCTTGGCTAATTTGTGAAGCAGGCAGCGGCATGAAGATATTTATTCATTTTCCGGTTGAAGTAATCATTTGAATACACTCCTTCCATTCTATTGTTCTCGTTTAATATTTTGCAATAATCATTTGCATCAGATTAGCCAGATACAGATAATGCAAATAAAAAAAAAAAAATAATAAATAAATAAATAAAAAAAGTGGCCAGAAATTGATAGACGAGTAGTAAAAAGCCAAGCCACAAGGAAGGTTAAAAATATATATATTTGTAAGTAGATAGAACATTCTTCTTGGTCTATTCATTTTTTTTTAAATGCTATTTCATGGGATTGTACATGTTACGTATATTCGAAGTATAATTTTCTGCCGGGTAAACTTGTAAGGTTTTGAGATGAAATGTTTATTATTGAAATACTTCAAAATGAGTAATCGAGGGAGAGACCTTTTTTATCATCTAATATTTTTTATTTTGTTGAAATTTACGCTAAGATAGGCCGGAAGCAAGGTCGAAAAATTAGATTAAAAGTTATTTAAGTTGTTGAGTTCCACTATTAAACCGCATCCGCACTTTGAATGGTAAATCGTAGCAAATGAAGCCAACTGCAAATGTTCGGTAAGTATACTGTATATTTGTAACAGTGTGTTAACAGTAGTAATGATTCTTTTGATATTTTTTCTTTGAACAGTTTTTATTCCCAACAAGGAAGGAAGTTTCTAGTAAACATTTTGTTTGTTATGCGCGTTTTGACGTCATAATTTGATATAAGAATCTGACACCCATTCACAATTTTAAAATTTTTGCCTCCACCAACGTGCAATGCAAATTTAGCATTTAATACTGGAGATGCCTAAAGAATTATTTTTAAAACTTAAATCCGAAAAAAATTGAAGATCAACAAAAGTATTGCATCAAACTTTGGGGAGGAAACGACTGAATACATTAGATTAAGGATGGTGTCCGTGTTGTCTACCATTGACTCAAATTTTCTTAAATTGGAATCTTTCGTATAAAAATAAACCCTGATAAAATCCTTGAATAGATCAGGGGCGACATTATGGAACATATGTTTCAACTAGGAAAAATCCGTCTCGTAAGTTTGATCAACAGGTTATGAGATACGAATTTGGTATCATGGAAACACCTCGTATCGGCGAACGTCATTCGCGCCTTAACTTACCAGAACGTGCGTGAAAACGATCCGTTTCTCTCCTTCTGTTGACGCATTTATTCATGCACAATGCACAAAACGACATTCGATCCCACCTCATTTGACCAGCGACGTGAGGTTGACGTCATTTATTGCATCATATCCGTGCAATCATATTTTTTTAAATCATCGACGAAAGACAAAGTAAAACATCATTACATGCAGTACATGGAAAATATTCCCCGCGCATCGCATTGTTCTAAATTTCGGCATCGCTCGTCTTTGATCTGCAGTTTTCATAGACGGGGCAACTTACCAATAATGCAATGAAGTCTGGGAAAAAATCAAGAATAATTTATCACTGAAATTTTGATGTTTTATACTATCGCTCTCATCCTCAGTTAAGTTGTCAGAGTATGTCGAAATATGCGCAAATGTTTTGAAAATTTATCTTGAAATATACGTACGACTAAATTATTGTACTAGGAACTTTATCAAGCGGTTTACCAGGCGGAGCCGCTTCCTAAATAGGGCATCTGTTGGCAACATCGATAAAATGCGTCTTGCAAGGTACTCGAGCACGCGCCTATCGGACAATCCTTTACAAACTTTCCAAAATACGAATTATTTCTCCCAATAGTCGCACAAATACGTAGACGGATGTTACCAGCGGGCAAATACTTTCCGTATTGTCGCCCAGGATGTTTCATTTTGTCAAGCATGAACCATATATGGGCCGTGTCTATGCGGCATCATCCATCAGTGACTAATATTTTTTGAGAATGTTTAATTAAATTATTTCTGACTGGGACTCGACAAATATTCTTAATTCAAATTCACTTTTTATGGCCTGAGTTAATAATAGTTTTCTCTCCGAAGGCGCGATACATCAATGTCATCATTGTCATTTAAAAACGTTTTTTTGTTTGTTATTGGGATAAAACAGACCCAGCCCAAGAGTATGAAAATATATGCAAAGAATTCACTTAATCGCTTTCAACTTTATTTAAATTTTGTAAAGCAGGCAGCAGTATAAAGATATCTATTCAGTTTATACATTTTCGGGTTGATTGACTGACAGCGGGTTAATTTGTGGATGACTCGTTTATAATTCTTAATATTTTTCCGAATATTTGCATAACTTGAGACTTGTCAAGTAAAAATCCAGGAAGCATTGAACCTTTGCATTAGTCTTGCCAGATACAGGTAATGCAAATACAGAACTAATATAAAACGTGGCCGGAAATTTTTATTGAGAAATTCTGCATATTTCTTTTATGTCATAAGAGGTAAAATTGTCGCGCTCTTACGGCGTAAAAAATATTTTTTTTATAAGTCTTTTTACCCCAAAATGGCGCTTTCGGTGCGCAATTATTTTTGGAATAGGTTATTTTCTATTTTGATTTTATTGATGACTCAAGATCTGAGACTGCAACATCACTGCCATTACTCATGGTAGATTACAATGCCTTGTTTCTGAGACGTATTCTAGTATATTTCTTTCGTTCTTTTTCTCCTCAAATTGCTTAGAAAACCTGTACCAACTTGGAGTTGCTCGTTGACTAGCATGTGCCTGGGGACTATATGATGGATCTTCAGCATTCTTATTGTCTGATCTAACATGTCGGACATAAAATGAATTTTGTTTTGTCCAGCTTGATCGATTTGGCAGCGCGATCTTTCAGTGACGCATACCTACCAAAACCTGCCTGCACGAATGACTTTTTGCTGGATAATTTTAAGAAGTCACAAACATTGCCGCGAATGTTGTTAAGAATTCTTACTTTGGAACCCAAATATAATACCTCTTCTCTCATTCTCAGATTCTTGCATACGCCTGTATATGCAGAAAAGTTAGTATTAAATAACAAAGATAACTCGTTGGATATACCTAATTAAAATTCCTCTACGGCGCGATCTATCAGTGTTTAAGAAATTGAAGTTTCTTTTTTTTTTTTTTTATTGGAATAAAGCAGACCGAAACTAAGAGTATGAAAATAAATGGTAAGAAAAGTGCACCTAATCATTTTCAACTTTATTTAAATTTGTTAGGCAGGCAGCGGTTTGTAGATATTTATTCATTTTCTGGCTGATGGATCTGTTGGATTTCACAATTTTCAAATTTTAAAAACACAACACAAAAAAACAAAATTGCGTTTTACTGTATCCACTCAGAAAATAGAGGAAGAAGAGAATGTTAGGAATTGGAAGATTAGGGACTAAAATGGTCAAATACGGGTAATAACTTCTGGGTTTTTCTACGATTTAAAACACTTGAAAGGTCATTCTAGGTTATTTTCGATCGTCGAGGGGAGTCCAGGCCTACGCAGATGCGCATAATAATTTCCTATATTAACATTTAACAGCTTGTAAATCTACCTAAATAGCAGTTAAATAATTTCGCCGCATTGTAGAAAGACAAAATATGGATTCCAAAACATTGTTCTTCTTTCTGTGTCTTATCCGGAGTTCATTGGGAGAGAAACTGCCAGGTGAGAAGAGTTATTTGAATATCAATGGTACTGGGTAAAGCGTTTGAGTGGTTCAATATTTTATAATTAAAAGCAGTGACGTATTTATGGACTAGAATGCAGGGGAAAAATGAAACCTTTGAGGAGCAAAAATATGACATCATGATGCAAATATTTTGTTTATCTTTCTTAACGTTTTATCATACATTTATGTAGAATATTCTCGCCAGGGAAGGTCACGTAACCTCTAGTGTGGCTTCTTCAGCTAAACTTATGTAACTATGTTGTAATCCATTAGTAATACATCATAATCAAACACGTAACGTTTTTTCGATAAAAGGTCGATCAATTGAAGGACAGTAGCCAGAAGACATTAAACTTTTCATTTCTGTAGAGCTTATACACATGTTATTACACCTTGCATCCGAATGTAGATCTGTATTTACAAATCAGAGTGAACGGGAATTAAATCTGGAATTTTTGATATAAGTTGAAAATAGGCTGTGAAAATATGATAAATTATCAGCCATATTTTATTTTTTATATTCGATAGATGGAGCCTGTGTCACCAAAATAGTCAAAGGCAAATTTGTTCAAGTTGGAAATTGTGAGGTGAGGCATATTTAATGTAACACAGAAATACTTTCATTGCCTAATTACACCTATTACAGTTACCCAAGTTCGTATTAAGCAAGGCCGGAAGAAGCGCTCAAACTAAAACAACCAAAGGGCACTTAATTGCTCCGTAACGTCAACAACTGCACTTTAAGCGGGAACCATTCGTGGTGATACTCAAAATTCATGGTAAAATGCTATGAGTGTTATATGCGCTGGGCAATAACTTGTTTCTTTTCTGTCGTCTCTTACGACACGCAGGAAATACGTTAGGACTCACCATTCCGATAACCTGAAATCGATCCTTAGTTCACCTCGCGTATCTGTTACTTTAATTGTAATATTATTCAACTAAATATTACTACTAACTAAATGTTAGGCGGATAAATTATATCGAAAAAGCTTCGAATTTTCGAGTTCAATCTCAGAGCAGAATAAACATATATTTAATTGTTGTGCGAGGTATATGTCCTGGGCCACGGTAAAGCCACCCCCTATAATTGATTTATTTCAGTCGCCTCTTGCAATATAAAAGAAATACGTTAGAAAGATTCAAAACCCCGAATTTATGGACAAAATATTTTTCGAACTTATGCGTGGATCTCGTTGACTTTACACTGATAAATCGAGATATCATTTCTTTATTTTCTGGTGGTCATTTGATGGTCATTTCCGAATGGTCTGGATGGTCATTGATGGATAGGTCATACATTGCTTGTTTGTTAACAATATCCTGTAATTTTTTATTTTCAGAAAAACGATGGATCTGGTGAGAATAATGTTTCATTACTTCAGAGTATGTAAACTTTTCCCATACTGAGAATTCAAAATATCTTTCATTAAAAGATATTTACATGATGTATTTCGATGTAACAATTATCGATAAAAGATCCATTTCCCTTTCAACTTTTTATAATTTATCTTTTATTATTATTTCACAGAAATGGCCAGATTAATAAGAGAGAGCCTTGCAATGAAAGAGAAGCAACGAGGTATGTTTTTGTTAATTTTTATTTTTCCTTTCCCTTTCCTTCTCTTCCTCTTATCTGTCTCTCTATTTTCTCTTTGTCGCCCACTCCCTTTAAACTTTTTCTCTCTTTTTTCTCAATTTCCTCCACTATTTCTCATTTCATCTATAACCGTCTTCTCATATCGTTCGTGTGCAAGTGTGTGAGACCAATTACTATTAGGCCTAAGGCTAGTGGGAGCGCGTGCTTTTCATGTTTTTACACCTTCGCGACTACTTCTCTGATATCCTTTTAGTGTAGGTTACCTATAAAATGTATACATGTTTTAAATCCCGTGGGTACGGGGTTTCAAATATTCCTTGAGTATCGTGTCGTAAGAGGCGACCAGGAGAAATGAAGAAAGTAACAGATGGTTTTACCACGGCCCACAGCGGATACAACTCTTAGGGAACCACTTAGAGTGCAGTTGTCCGTTCTACATCTCGCAGTTGTTTTTTGTCAGTGACCAATATTTCGTTTTTAAGGGAGAGAATTTCAATATCATTAAAAATATAACAACGCGTGAAAGAAATAATTGTAAAAAATATAAAATAAACCCAACAAATAGGGAATGTTGAAACGAAACATTCCAGTAAATATTTGTGGTTAAGTCTATCCTATATTAGGTACGTTTTGTCTCATACAGACATTCGAATACTTTAGTGAATTCTTTTCAAAATAATAAACTAATCCATATAAAAAAGGAACTGTACTTTTTTGAATCATTTGTGAAGTCCTCAAATCTCGAAATTCTGGAATTTAATTTAAATATTCAAATTAAATATCATTATTTCTATTTTCTTAACTTTATTAAATAGACAACATTGACAATATCATCATCTCGATTCTAATTCATTCATTCTTTCTTTCATAATTTAAAAATGTAAAAGAGAAAAATGCGATCATGAACACTTGGTACAAAGCAAGCAATGGCTATTATTACAAAGTATTCGACGAGGAAGTCAATTATGAAACAGCAAAATCAAACTGCCGGAGATACGGAGCAAATTTGGCAGCTGTTGGGATAAGGGATCAAGTAGTTTTCAAGTTTGATGTTTCAAATATGCATTCGACAATGAGGATTCTTCAGAAACCAAAATAGATTCAATTAAAAAAACTCTGGAACTTAGTTACCATTTCCAATAAAAGCACCGCGTACCGATTTACACATCCCGGTTTTGTCAAATTTAAGCCACTGATGGATCGCGCTGCCATGAAGTTTTTTATTTCTGGTTCATATCTAACGAATATAACATTACCTTCAATGAGAGTAAGAGATATACAATGTCTACTATGGTTTATTTCTGGTTCATATCTGACTAATATAACATTACTCTTACTATGAGAGTAAGAGATATACAATGTGTACTTAAATAGACTTATTAAATATATGGGAAAAAATAAATTTTTAATAGCCATCTTTTCCCCCCTTATTTTTCACTAAACTTTGTTGTTTTGTAGTGAACTTAAACCATTGGTCAAGTCGAGTACTTGGATTGGTTTGGACGACATACAGACAGAAGGGAAATTTACATGGTCGGATGGTGTCGTTGCTGAAACTGGTAATACACCTTGGAGAATTCGTCAACCGGACAACAGCGATGGAAATGAAGATTGTGTTGAAATGAGATCTGAATATGAATTGAATGATATTGAATGCTCTCGTACCTTCACCTATCTTTGCGAAATATGCCTGTAATTACCAATACACGATTAACAAAACAATGGCCCGAAGAATATCCTCTGCCGAAAGTGAATATTGATGAACGTTTTTAATTTTTAATTGAAATTAACTCGTGTGGGATTGAGTGTAATAAATAAACATTTATTTGGAATAATATTTAGTGTTGATGTAATTTCATTTCCCAATTCGTGTTCTTGAAACAAAATTAAAAGAAAGTTGAGCAATACTATAGTAATGAACGGAACAACAATATTTTCTTTTAATGAACCATGCTCCATCTGATACTCTTCTAATAAGAAAAATAGGAGTCAGTTCTTGGTTTTACCATATGTAACGAATATGTAAAAAAGGGGCTTTTAAAGCAGAAATGAGAGTTGAATGATGATAGAATGATAGTGCTAAACAATGATGATTTATTGTCGAGTAAGTATAGGATCAGTGTGTGTTATAGACTTATTTACAAGTTTACAAAGAGATACAACCCTATTCTCACCAGATCCGTCCTAGAATTACAGGTTATTGTTAACAAACAAGCAAATTATGACCTCTCTACCCATAAATTAATTTTTCAAAGCATTCACCGCAGATGCAGTGCATATTGAGTGCCACATTTTGAATCTCCCTAAGAGCTTTAAAATTTCAAGGTTTTTTAAATGAACTTTTTTCGCATAAAATTTTATTATGTTCATACATAAAGCGAGATGAATTAGGAATCAATCTCAGAATATAGAACGCCAATTAGAGCATAGAGTAGCTGGTATTATATTTTGTAGTTACTCTGTGTTAGTGAGTAGTTGTTGGTTGTATCTGTTTGGCCGTTTCTTTCGACCATTCTTATATCGGACTTCATCAAGTAAAAAGAAAGTTCTAATGGAGCAATGGCAGTATTCTATGTTACACAGTTAGTTAAATATTTCTAACTTCAAAATCTCCAACTAGAAATAATTTTTCTTCGACTATTCTGGTGACACAAACTCCATCTATTAAATGTAGAAAGTAAAACTAGTTTTTTCTTTGGGCACGATGGACTTTCATATTTAAAAATCCCGGGTTTGATTTCCAGTAAAGAAGGCGTGTGAATAAAGGTGCGCAGTAGTGTGGGCAAACTAGGTAAACCAGGTTTACTAGTTAATTAATATTTGGCTGCATTTAAGCAATTTTAAATAGATTTGAAGATTGAAATCACAAATGGTTTCTTTTTTAAAGGATTTTCTAATAATGACAATAGGATTTAGCCAGTTTATCATACGAAGTATATTGTTTTCTCAAACCTGGTACCTGTTCAAAAAATAGGATAATGTAACTATTTTACTTGAAAAACAAGATAAAATTATTTTATAAAAAATCGCTGGACTAGAATGCTAGGTGAGCCCGGTACTTTTATCTGGAATTTCTAATACTATTGTACACTAGAACAAACGGTTTAGACCGGAAAGTTTCTGCATTTTCCGCAACTGTTCTTCAATAATTAGGGGCCTCTCATTGCGAAAATCCTACAAGAGATTTTTTTCATAATGTATTATTATGGAATACAATTTAGTTGACTGAAAAAGCCACAAAAATGGTTACGCGAACTTCCCTGGCGAGAATATTATACATAAATTTACAACAAAATGCAAAGAAAGCTAAAAAAAAAACAAATATTTATGTGACGTTTATCATGAGGTCATATTTCCTGCTGAATGGTTTTCCTTCAATTTTACTTCTTCACTATAATTATTAGTGACAACATTACTTGTAATTAACATTAAAATCCCTTTTCTGATTTGAACTATCAAACACGTTACTCATCATCATTATTATAATGTTTAATACCATTAAAACATTTAGTACTAACGTGCATTACTCTTGACCGGCTTGATGATTCCAGGTACTTATGTACGCCCACTCCCATGCTATTCCTGAAAACTCGCATCGCTGGTATACTTATTTACCAGTATACTTAGCCAGTATACTTATTTATCATAGCCTTCAAGCGTCCTGAAAAAAATCAAATCAAATCAAATTTTTGGATTTGAATATTTCAAAAGTTGTTGACAAGGAATTCGATCGCTGAGTTCGAAATATCGCGCTATATGACTAAAGCGTCCCAAAATAACTAAAGCGTCTATCACAACCACTCAGCTGCTATAGCTGTACACGAAGTTAACTTCTTTGTTAATCGGGCGTCGGTACACTGTAAAAAAACATTGCGTTCTGAAAGTAATTTTAGTTGATGAGATCGTAAGAAATATCTAAGAATCTGATTTTTTTTGTCAATTATGGGACGTTGAAGAATCGCACCGCCAAAGGCGCGCGTAGTTGCGGATGATTTTACCATCGAAATACCGTATCAGTTACCAGAGCTGGGCAAAACCGAATCATTTGGAATTCGAATAGGATTCGAATGATTTTTTCGAATCGGATCAAATCACCAATTCCACATGAATAAAATATATCCCATTTTTAGCATAACAACTTGTCTCTCCATCTTGACTATCAAGAAATAGATAGTTCGTAGTGTTTTTTCAATTCACACTACAGTGTCTAAGAGCAACAATTTTCTTACATTAAGGGCAACATGCTATCGATTTTGATCAAATTTGACAAAAATTGATAGCATTTTGTCGTTAAAAGTGAAAATTCTAGTTTTTTAGCAAGTTTCTATTCCCTACTTGCTTGAAAAATCACCCTACCATGCGCACTTCAGCTTAATTGAATAGGTTTCATTTCAATCCGCGTCTTTTGAATCTTTGGGTAGATCGTGTTAAGTATAAGTCACAGATAGGCTGTGGGCGCAGATGTGTGGCTTTAAAGAATACCTGGAACCGAATTTCTCGCAACATTAATTGAGAAGTCATGGCAACGTTATTTCTCCAAGAATCTCTAAACTTTGGAATTTTTTGTCTTCTCACTGCTCCCATGATTTGCTGCTTTTGTTGAAATGAATATTTTCACCAGACAACAAAACACCCGTCAGAAATGCAAAAGTTTTTAAGTCAATCCATTTTAGGGAAGAAGTGAACCGCCGGATCAGTTATCCAGTTATTTTGCGATGAGAATTTCTGTTATAGGATTGAGTGTTCCCGTAAACGGTAATTCACACAAATGGACGTTTTGTGGTTACGTGAAAGAAGGGTCATCGAGGCTGAAAATTCAAATTCAATGTCAAGTAAAGTGCTCTTGGACGTGGAATCGGCGGTGCAGACCAGGTAAGGGGAGGTGGGTTGGGCATAGGTGGAGCGAGGTTGGCTGTGGTTAGGCAGGTCGGGTTGATGGAGCTGGGTTGGGGATAGGCAGGTCAGGGTCAGGTGGGTTGGGGGAGATCAGGTTAGAGGGCAGGTGATTTGGGGCAGGTCTGGTTAGAAGAAGGTGATTTGGGGCAGGTCTGGTTAGAGGGAGGTGGGTTGGAGTAAAATGAAAACTTTAGTCTATTTTATAAATATTTGTTCTTATGAACAATCTATGATTGATTCGGATACATTGCGCTGGGGTGGTAGAACCATCTACCACTTTTTGAAAAAAAACTTGATAATACAATCAAATTACGCATTTCAAAGCCTTATATCCTACGAAAAACTAATTTCATGAAATTCATATTAGATTTCAGATGGGAAGTGCGAAAGGTTTTTCATATGTGTGAATTTTGCAATGGTCATGCAGATGGGCAACTTTCAGACACCTCTTTCCGCATTCGATACACAAAAATGTTTTTTCATTCACATGAATTTTTGAATGGTCTGTCAAATGAAACAATTCTCACTTTTTGGAAAAATAATAGGTTTCTCTGTTGCATGTATCCCAATATGCTTTGTTAATACTGACAGCTGAGAAAATTGTTTTAAACGAATTGTACATACATGAGGTTTTTCACCAGTATGTAATCTTAAATGATTCTTTGTAGTACTTGAACGGACAAATCCTTGATTGCAAGTGCAGCAAAATTGACCGCGTACAGAACAAAGAATCCGAATGTGACTTTGCTATCCTAATTTGGCAAGATTTGCTGTTTTTACAAAATACCCGCGCAATAAGGATTTAAATTTAGCATATCTGCATTACTATATTCATTTTTACATGGTCCACAGATGCATAGCCACCCGGCTGATTAACAAACTCTAATTTTGCTTTGTCATGTTTCCGTCCTTTCCGGTTTATATATATGATGTGGATGATTTTAAATACTCTGAGCACAATGTGTTGAAATTCGATTCATGATTTTGCAGAGGATCCGTAGGAGATGATGGTAAATTTAAAAATGGGAACTTCAGAGTTTAAACAATTACCTACATTTCCCTGAGTTTATCAAAATACAAATACAAAACGCCATTGCCAGGTTAATCGAACCACCTACTGACTCCATCGTTCAATTTATTATACTTCCATAACAATACAATATGTCCAGTACACGAAACAGAATCGAATTATAGGTAATTAGAAAACGTCGGTATATTAAAGTTTTTAAAGTTTTGAACATTACACATATCACACAACACATACCTATTTTTCTCGGCAGTATTGTTTTTGCAAATATAAGAAACTGAAGGATTGGGACTGCATCGCTGAGGTGCTGCATTAATAGTTCGTACAAGCAGCATGTTGTTATTCGAATCATAAGAGTTTGATTTCGTCGTAGTTGATTGTAAAATTAAACATGCGAATGACGTTCCATGGTGGGTGGGAGCGAAATACGATCGAGTATGTAAGCAATGTATTTGCAAGCCTTTGAATATTAATATTTTCCCCGTGCATTTCAAAAAACGACATGATTTTACGTGCACGTGATTTTACAATGGAACTACCACAAAGGAAATAGCAAAGATATATTGATGCAGCAGTTGGCGGAAAGAGCTTGGATGTGGCTAAAATTAAGTCTATTTAGTAAGTATAACAAACGAGCATTAACAATGCCTTCTGCCAATATTAAAATAATTTCGTTTGAGACTTGTTGCTCAATTTTCAATTTGTAGATAATGAGCCTGATTTGGGCCGTGTTTCAGCTACTCTATCCATTAGTAACGCAATATAGTTTGACAGTATTTTCCATCGAATCACTTACACTCTGGGTTATGTAGTTAACGAGTCCGAATTACGAACCCGAGATCTTCAATCTACAACGCCAAAGTGATAACCACTAGCTCATCGCACTAAGAATGGATGAAGAACAAGGTGTGTGTATGCGTGCGTGGGATTCGGTACCTTCAATCCGAAATATTGGTAAGGACCTAGTCAAATCATAAACCCACAGAAAAAATGCTTGTGGGCTTTTGGCCTAATTCTCTGTATCCTGTTAAAAAAATTGAAATTTCACTGACAATTTCATTGGTATATTGAAGTGTATTATTAAAGGACAGAAAAATCGGATGGGGCATAGGTATTTGTGATTTTATTCTATAAAAAATATGGTGTTAAAACACTTTTCAAATGGGCCTAACAATATGGCGTGGCACCACGGATAAATGACTCATATTTGGCTGACTTTTCTTGTGCATGAACATATTTGGTGAAGAAAGCCGTCGTCAGCGGTGTTCACCTTGCGCCGTCGAAGTGTCCAGAACTCTTTTCGCATGTAGCCATCCCTCACGACATTCGAACACGCGCGGATGACGATCAGAGATGTGTTGGTCGAAGTGTATTATCAGTATTATCAAGGCTTTTGCTCTTTGGGCTAACAGAGAGCACAATTGCTGGTTTCAAATCTTATGGAGCTTTTCATCATATTAATGGTCGCTAGTTATCACTTTTCAGTGAATCTCCGAACAAATTGGCGTCATATGGTTGGTCGCTATTTAGTTGTTTCAATTTGTGCCCCGAACCCCATTGCTCAGTTAATTTTTAATACAAATATCAGCAAATTTGAAAGAAAAAGTTTTTCTGAAATCGTGTTGAATTTAGTTCAAATTAAAATGTTGAAACCTGAGCGCATCCATGGACTGTAGGCATCGGGGTTTATGTTTTGCCAAGCGCGACCAACAGATAAAACTCGCTGCTGAGGCGCGGTCCAAGGCTGATACTACGTACTCAGCTAAACAACTTTAAACGTTTAATATTCACAGATTCAAAGCAGGAAATACAGTCCATATCATTTGATGACGTTTCATCACGCTTCCCTGTACAGTCATTTCTAATTTTGATTCCCTTCAAACGTTGAATAGTTTAGTATTGTACACATATAAAAAATACAGCGAATAGGCAGAATCCTGATGTTATGAGAATATATAAAATTGGCAAACAATACATAATAAATTAATTATAGTTTTATGTGATACTTTGTTTTTTCAAGGCAAAATAATATCCCCCAGTTCCCGTAAAAAAAGATCTTACAATAATAAATAAATTCCATCAACTGCTCCTGCTTTTTAACAGTCTGAAAATAAACGCGATGACGAATTATTAAATTGAGACAATTTTCCAGTTCGCCATTATTCTGTATTGTAGGTTGTTGTATGCGTCTAACTTTGTATCAGAGACCAAATCAATCGTATGACATGTATATTATTCGTTTCACTCTGCTTATCTGTTATGTTGTGTCGTCCGTGCTAAGTAAGTAATCATTATTATTTTTCTTATCATACTTTACGCAAAAACTGATCAACGCCCAAAACAAACTGATTAAAAGAGAACTATGTAGCAAATACTTAAATGGAACGCATTACTAACTGTTTTAAATGATAATACTTTCATATAATCGTAGATTTGAACCTCTATATTAATTTACATAATGAATCTATGTATGTAAAACAAACGGAAATTTTTACGGTTCATTTTTATTGTCTCTTATAATACACATGAGTACAAATCGACAGGTTGAATTATTTTTTGTTAAGAGTTCTGAGGGCAAATAATGATAAACTGCAATAAAAGTTAACTTTTTAAACTTTGAGTCTTATCAACACGAGACATTGACGAACTTTCCCCGGCCATATCAATATAGCAATATTTAGGTTCTTAGTTTGATGTGAGAATCTTAGTAAGAACTTGTCCAGATTTATTTCCACATTCAACTACAATGGAAAGCTATTTTAAAGGGAGGTCACAGTTGCTATTGTTAGGTAGAAAATATTTATCGATTAAGTAGAATTGTTTTTATTTCTCAGCTCAAACTTATCAGACATGTGAAGGAAACGAAAATCCGGAATTCGTTATTGAGGTGAGATTTTTCAAGAATTAATGTTCCGGGTATTCTTTTCAAGCCCTTTAAAGAAAAAACTGCCTAATGACATTAACTTTTTTCACAGTATGCAATTAACAATGCAATATACAGGTATATCAAACAACAGGATTTTTCTTGCGCCTTGCGATTCCATTCCGTGTGGACCATATAAGGAGTCGGTTGAGGCAGGAAAAATACTAATATGCTTGAGTTTTACGTTTAAATCAGTGTCCGCATTCTGTGTTATATAATGCTACAAAAAGTATGCAAAAACTATTTACCACAACAATTTAACGAAAAATATATTTTTCATGTTTATTTCATTCAACTTTACATACCCCTATTTTTATTATACTTGATATGAGCAACAATATGCAAACCCACAATATTACGGTTATTGCATTTCAGGCTGGCAATCAAGATGGTGAGTCATTTTTATTTATTTTATTTTCCGATCCTTCAAAAACATTTACATTTACTGTTTGCGATTATCTTCAACACACTTTCAATTTATTTTTCGTGCTCGGATTTGTTTTAATCACTCACTCAACACGTTGTGTATGCATTTCCTCAACAATTTTGTTAAGCACCTAGAAAATAATATTCCGATTCCGTGATCGTTACTGCGGCCAAAAAATTTGAAACATTTAAATCGAAAACCACCAGATAAATTCAACTAACCCGTCAGTACTTCGTCTTCTAATGATAGTCGGTGAGTGGAACGGCTTAGCTTTTCACGTACTCTTCTCCCTCTTCCACGTAATACAAACAGAATTTGTTTTAATATCGCTAAATTAGCATTTAGGTAGTTAAAATAGTTGAAGGCTATAAATCAAATAGTCTTACCGATTATTTTTTGTAATTTTTTCTCCTGATTCTCAGAATTTGAAAGACAACTGCGATCAATTTTCACTGAAATTCTGAACGAAAATCCAAACGCCGATCTTACTATAACAACTGAACAGATTGTCAACGCGTTGATAGCACAAAATGACATCACAAAAGCGTCGGCTCCCGCCACTGAGGCCAATGTCTTTACAACTTCAAAAACTAACAAACAATACTCTGGAACCTTACATATTTCACCATCAGCCCATACCAGTCTTAATGAAGTCACATCAACAAGTGAATTCATTGGAGCAATCCAACCAAATACCACAATGCCCACTATGCCTCTTATCAAAGAGTCTACTACCATACCATTTCACATCACATCAACTGTTGAAATAACAACTGAAGAAAATCAGCCGAACGAACGCATAACAGCGCCGTTGACGAGTAAGCATACTGCATTCTAAATATTTGGAAAATAGACGATTTTGAGAAAGAAAATAATAAAAATTTATAGTAATTGAAGGATTGTGTCACATTTTTCTTCTCAAAACATTACCCCATTGTGTTTAAAATTAAAAGTTCAATAAGAAATGTGAGTTTAGTGAGAGGTAGAATGAAAACTTTAAATTTTGTGTCAATTTGTGTCAAATACGTCTGAATAAAATTTTTCAAAGGAAAGTCTGGTCTCGTTTTCGAATATTTTCCAACGCTGCTCAATTTTATCGGATGTCGATGAACAGGTTTGAACTTATCTGGTTTATTATTAGCTAAATGAAATTTCTGGTGTGTTTCAGATTTTGTGGGCTAAATATTACTTGGGTTTAAATTCAAATATATATTAACATAGTAACTTATTTACAGCTGAAATAGACACTTACGAAACTACTGATGTAAACACAGAAGCCGATATGTCGACCACCACGAAAGCAGCTATGAACTTCAATACATCAGGTATGCCATATATTACAATCTATCAACCGACTAATTATTGCCTTTATGATCAAATGTTATTCAATTTACATAAAAATACAAATATTTTGGATAGAACTGGGTGTTGCAATTGCTATTATGAACAATATATTTGGGTGGGATGAGTTTTGAAATTTTTTCTTATATTACTAGTCGGTGGCTACATTTTTTTTATTGAAAATTCACATTATCAAGATAAGGATTATTTAACAGCAAGATTGAAAGTGATCGTGTTTGGCTATTTTATTCGAACGACTACTGACTGGCAGAATTACATATTTCTTACAAAAATACAAAATAATGATTAAAACACAATTTGGTTTTCAGCACAAACATTCAACATCACATACCATATTAGATTCATTAACATATATATATGATGAACTGGAACAGGGTGAATTGATATGCAATGTTTTCTTGGATCTCCAAAAGACATTTGACACTGTTAACTTTGATAGAAAAATGACCTATTTAGGTTTTCGTGGTGTAACATCCAAACAACTTTTATATTACCTTACACACCGTCAACAATATGTGAGATACGAAAACTGTAATTCGTCTCATTCCCTCATAACTATTGGAATCCCACAAGGCAGTGTCCTTGGCCCAATTTCATTTTTATGTTATGTTAATGACCTCCCCAGTGCGTCGACTTTACTCACAAAACTATTTGCAGATGACACAGACCTTTTGCACAGCGGAGCATATCTGTACACTACCATGATTGAAAATGTAAAATTCTGAAATAAAAAAAGTAGTATGCTGGATGAATGCAAATAAATTAACGATTAACATTAACAAGTCTAAAACATTATTTATCGGTATGAGAAATGATGACATAACAAATAGTCTACTTGTGAAATTATGTTAGCCTATTTTAATCCTAGATTCTCCAGCTGTCGAACAAAAAAAATCTATCAAGTTTCTCGGGCCCCATTTGTGAAATAAAATTCATCACAACATTAGAAATGTTTCATTTCACAGTTTCAAAAAATGTTTGGTTCAATACCTAATTTTTTATTTTTGATATTCCTTCGGTTTTTATCAGCATTTACTCAGTATTGGTGTCTCCTTTTACCAAATTTTATAGCTGAGTTATCAGTACCCGGTAATTTCCCGTATCGCCACTGTAATTTCACCTTGGACGACGAAATAAAGAACCTACCTATATATACCTATAAAAACATTTATCACTTTTTGTTTCTTTTAATAAAAAAACGCGATGTTGAATATTTTGACCAAGTTTTCAAGCTTAAAATCCAGCGTCTTATTAGCGTGTCGTAAGAGGTGACCAAAAGGAAAGAAAAAAGTAGCAGGTGGTTTTACCACCGCCCACAGCGGATACAACTCACGGTAATTTACGATGGTAGTTCAGTTCCATTTCGAAGGCCTTCCACTTAGAGTGCAGTTACCTGTTCTAAATCTTGTAGTATTTGTTCTCATAAGGGAGGGGATTTCAATATCATTAAAAATATTACAACTTGTGGAAGGAATAATTGTAAAAAAATAAAAAAAAAACCCAACAAATAGGGAATGTTGAAACGAAACATTCCAGTAAATATTCGTGGGTAACTCCATCCTATATTAGGTACGTTTTGTCTCATATAAACATTCGAATACTTTAATGAACTCTTTTCAGAATAATTATATACAAAATTATATACAGAATCCATATACAAAAAAGTTCAACTTTTTGCATTACGTTTGAAGTCATCAAATCTCGAAATTCTGGAATTCAATTTTAATATTTAGTTTAAATATTATTTCTTTTTTTTTAAATAGACCACATTGACAATATCATCAATTCGATCCTAATTCATTCATCTTTTCTTTCATAATTTGAAAATCTAGAAGAAAAAAATGAAATCATGAATACTTGGTACAAAGCAAGCAACGGTTATTATTACAATTTATCCAACAAGGAAGTCGACTACGGAACAGCAAAATCAAACTGCCTGAGATACGGAGCAAATTTGTCAGCTGTTGGGATAAGGGATCAAGTAGTTTTCAGGTTTGATGTTTCAAATTTGCATTCAACAATGAGGAGTTTCCAGAAACCAAAGCGATTGGATTAAAAAAAACTTTGAAACTTCATTTGTAGGGAAGTTTGTCAAATTCAAGCCACTGATGGTTCGCGCCGCCATGGAGTTGTTTATTTCAGGTTCATATCTGACAAATAACATTACTCTTACTATGAGAGTAAGAGATATACAATGTGTACTTAAATAGACTTATTAAATATATGGGAAAAAATAAATTTTTAATAGCCATCTTTTCCCCCCTTATTTTTCACTAAACTTTGTTGTTTTGTAGTGAACTTAAACCATTGGTCAAGTCGAGTACTTGGATTGGTTTGGACGACATACAAACAGAAGGGAAATTTATATGGTCGGATGGTGTCGTTGCTGAAGCTGGTAATACACCTTGGAGCGATGACGAACCGAACAACTACGGCAATGAAGATTGTGTTGAAATGAGATCTGAATATGGATTGAATGATAATATATGCTCTCATACCTTCAACTATCTTTGCGAAATAAGACTGTAATTACCAATACACGATTAAAAAAACAATGGCCCGAAGAATATTCTCTGCCGAAAGTGAATATTGATGAACGTTTTTAATTTTTAATTGAAATTAACTCGTGTGGCATTGAGTGTAATAAATAAACATTTATTTGGAATAATATTTAGTGTTGATGTAATTTCATTTCCTAATTTGTATTCTTGAAATAAAATTAAAAGAAAGTTGAGCAATACTATAGTAATGAACGGAACAACAATATGTTCCCTGAACCCTGTTCCATGAACCCTGCTCCATCTGATACTCTTCTAATAAGAAAAATAGGACTCAGTTCTTGGTTTTACCATAAGTAAGAGTGGGGCTTTTAAAGCAGAAATGAGAGTTGAATGATGATAGAATGATAGTGCTAAACAATGATGATTTATTGTTGAGTAAGTATAGGATCAGTGTGTGTTATAGACTTATTTACAAGTTTACAAAAAGATACAACCCTATTCTCACCAGATCCGTCCTAGAATTACAGGTTATTGTTAACAAACAAGCAAATTATGACCTCTCTACCCATAAATTAATTTTTCAAAGCATTCACCACAGATGCAGTGCATATTGAGTGCCTCATTTTGAATCTCCCTAAGAGCTTTAAAATTTCAAGGCTTTTAAATGAACTTTTTTCGCATAAAATTTTATTATGTTTATGCATAAAACGAGATGAATTAGGAATCAATCTCAGAATATAGAACGCCAATTAGAGCATAGAGTAGCTGGTATTATATTTTGTAGTTACTCTGTGTCAGTGAGTAGTTGTTGGTTGTATGTTGGCCGTTTCTTTCGACCATTCTTATATCGGACTTCATCAAGTAAAAAGAAAGTTCTAATTGAGCAATGGCAGTATTCTATGTTACACACTTAGTTAAATATTTCTAACTTCAAAATCTCCAACTAGAACTCATTTTTCTTCGACTATTCTGGTGACACAAACTCCATCTATTAAATGTAGAAAGTAAAATTAGTTTTTTCTTTGGACACGACGGACTTTCGTATTCAAAAATCCCGGGTTTGATTTCCAGTAAAGAAGGCGTGTGAATAAAGGTGCGCAGCAGTGTGGGCAAACTAGGTAAACCAGGTTTACTAGTTAATTAATATTTGGCTGCATTTAGGCAATTTTAAATAGATTTGAAGATTGAAATCACAAATGGTTTCTTTTAAAAGATTTTCTAATAATGACAATAAGATTTATCTAATTCATCATACGAAGTATATTGTTTTCTCAAACCTGGTACCTGTTCAAAAATAGGATAATGTAACTATTTTACTTGAAAAACAAGATAAACTTACTTGCTGGACTAAGTATACCAGGTGAGCCCGGTACTTTTATCTATAATTTGTAATACTATTTTACACTGGAACAAACGGTGTAGACCGGAAAGTTTCTGCATTTTCCGCAACTGTTCTTCGATAATTAGGGGCCTCTCATTGCGAAAATCCTACAAGACATTTTTTTGATAATGTATTATTATGGAATACAATTTAGTTGACTGAAAAAGCCACAAAAATGGTTACGCGAACTTCCCTGGCGAGAATATTATACATAAATTTACGACAAAATGCAAAGAAAGCTAAAAAACAAACAAATATTTATGTGACGTTTCTCATGACGTCATATTTCCTGCTGAATGGTTTTCCTTCAATTTTACTTCTTCACTATAATTATTAGTGACAACATTGCTTGTAATTAACATTAAAATCACTTTTCTGATTTGAACTATCAAACACGTTACTCATCATCATTATTATAATGTTTAATACCATTAAAACATTTAGTACTAACGTGCATTACTCTTGACCGACTTGATGATTCCTGGCACCGTATGATTCCAGGTACTTATGTACGCCCACTCCCATGCTATTCCTGAAAACTCGCATCGCTGGTTTACTTATTTACCAGTATACTTAGCCAGTACACTTATTTATCATAGCCTTCAAGCGTCCTAAAAAAAATCAAATCAAATCAAATTTTTGGATTTGAATATTTCAAAAGTTGTTGATAAGGAATTCGATCGCTGAGTTCGAAATATCGCGCTATATCACTAAAGCGTCCCAAAATAGATAAAGCGTCTATCACAACTACTCAGCTGCTAAAGCTGTACGCGAAGTTAACTTCTCTGTTAATCGGGCGTCTGTACACTGTAAAAAAAACCATTGCTTAAAGTAATTTTAGTTGATGAGATCGTAAGAAATATCTAAGAATATGTTTTTTTTTTGTCAATTATGGGACGTTGAAGAATCGCACCGCCGAAGGCGCGCGTAGTTGCGGATGATTTTACCATCGAAATACCGTATCAGTGACCAGAGCTGGGCAAAACCGAATCATTTGGAATTCGAATAGGATTCGAATGATTTTTTCGAATCGGATCGAATCACCGATTCCACATGAATAAAAAATATCCCATTTTTAGCATAACAACTTGTCTCTCCCTCTTGACTATCAAGAAATAGATAGTTCGTAGTGTTTTTTCAATTCACACTACAGTGTCTAAGAGCAACAATTTTCTTTTATTAAGGGCAACATGCTATCGATTTTGATCAAATTTGACAAAAATTGATAGCATTTTGTCGTTGAAAGTGAAAATTCTAGTTTTTTAGCAAGTTTCTATTCCCTACTTGCTTGAAAAATCACCCTACCATGCGCACTTCAGCTTAATTGAATAGGTTTCATTTCAATCCGCGTCTTTTGAATCTTTGGGTAGATCGTGTTAAGTATAAGTCACAGATAGGCTGTGGGCGCAGGTGTGTGGCTTTAAAGAATACCTGGAACCGAATTTCTCGCAACATTAATTGAGAAGTCATGGCAACGTTATTTCTCCAAGAATCTCTAAACTTTGGAATTTTTTGTCTTCTCACTGCTCCCATGATTTGCTGTTTTTGTTGAAATGAATATTTTCACCAGACAACAAAACACCCGTCAGAAATGCAAAAGTTTTTAAGTCAATCCCTTTTAGGGAAGAAGTGAACCGCCGGATCAGTTATCCAGTTATTTTGCGATGAGAATTTCTGTTATAGGATTGAGTGTTTCCGTAAACGGTAATTCACACAAATGGACGTTTTGTGGTTACGTGAAAGAAGGGTCATCGAGGCTGAAAATTCAAATTCAATGTCAAGTAAAGTGCTCTTGCACGTGGAATCGGCGGTGCAGACCAGGTAAGGGGAGGTGGGTTGGGCATAGGTGGAGCGAGGTTGGCTGTGGTTAAGCAGGTCGGGTTGATGGAGCTGGGTTGGGGATAGGCAGGTCAGGGTCAGGTGGGTTGGGGGAGATCAGGTTAGAGGGCAGGTGATTTGGGGCAGGTCTGGTTAGAAGAAGGTGATTTGGGGCAGGTCTGGTTAGAGGGAGGTGGGTTGGAGTAAAATGAAAACTTTAGTCTATTTTATAAATATTTGTTCTTATGAACAATCTACGATTGATTCGGATACATTGCGCTGGGGTGGTAGAACCATCTACCACTTTTTGAAAAAAAACTTGATAATACAATCAAATTACGCATATCAAAGCCTTATATCCTACGAAAAACTAATTTCATGAAATTCATATTAGATTTCAGATGGGAAGTCCGAAAGGTTTTTCATATGTGTGAATTTTGCAATGGTCATGCAGATGGGCAACTTTCAGACACCTCTTTCCGCATTCGATACACAAAAATGTTTTTTCATTCACATGAATTTTTGAATGGTCTGTCAAATGAAACAATTCTCACTTTTTGGAAAAATAATAGGTTTCTCTGTTGCATGTATCCCAATATGCTTTGTTAATACTGACAGCTGAGAAAATTGTTTTAAACGAATTGTACGTACATGAGGTTTTTCACCAGTATGTAATCTTAAATGATTCTTTGTAGTACTTGAACGGACAAATCCTTGATTGCAAGTGCAGCAAAATTGACCGCGTACGGAACAAAGAATCCGAATGTGACTTTGCTATCCTGATTTGGCAAGATTTGCTGTGTTTACAAAATACCCGCGCAATAAGGATTTAAATTTAGCATATCTGCAATACTATATTCATTTTTACATGGTCCACAGATGCATAGCCACCCGGCTGATTAACAAACTCTAATTTTGCTTTGTCATGTTTCCGTCCTTTCCGGTTTATATATATGATGTGGATGATTTTAAATACTCTGAGCACAATGTGTTGAAATTCGATTCATGATTTTGCAGAGGATCCGTAGGAGATGATGGTAAATTTAAAAATGGGAACTTCAGAGTTTAAACAATTACCTACATTTCCATGAGTTTATCAAAATACAAACACAAAACGCCATTGCCAGGTTAATCGAACCACCTACTGACTCCATCGTTCAATTTATTATACTTCCCTAACAATACAATGTGTCCAGTACACGAAACAGAATCGAATTATAGGTAATTAGAAAACGTCGGTATATTAAAGTTTTTAAAGTTTTGAACATTACACATATCACACAACACATACCTATTTTTCTCGGCAGTATTGTTTTTGCAAATATAAGAAACTGAAGGATTGGGACTGCATCGCTGAGGTGCTGCATTAATAGTTCGTACAAGCAGCATGTTGTTATTCGAATCTTAAGAGTTTGATTTCGTCGTAGTTGATTGTGAAATTAAACATGCGAGTGACGTTCCGTGGTGGGTGGGAGCGAAATACGATCGAGTATGTAAGCAATGTATTTGCAAACCTTTGAATATTAATATTTTCCCGTGCATTTCAAAAAACGACATTGCACGTGATTAGCAGGAATAGCAGGAAATAGCAAAGATATATTGATGCAGCAGTTGGCGGAAAGAGCTTGGATGTGGCTAAAATTAAGTTTATTTAGTAAGTATAACAAACGAGCATTAACAATGCCTTCTGCCAATATTAAAATTAATTTCGTTTGAGACTTGTTGCTCAATTTTCAATTTGTAGATAATGAGCCTGATTTGGGCCGTGTTTCAGCTACTCTATCCATTAGTAACGCAATATAGTTTGACAGTATTTTCCATCGAATCACTTACACTCTGGGTTATGTAGTTAACGAGTCCGAATTACGAACCCGAGATCTTCAATCTACAACGCCAAAGTGATAACCACTAGCTCATCGCACTAAGAATGGATTATGGAAATACAGTCCATATCATTTGATGACGTTTCATCACGCTTCCCTGTACAGTCATTTCTAATTTTGATTCCCTGCAAACGTTGAATCGTTTAGTATTGTACACATATAAAAAATACAGCAAATAGGCAGAATCCTGATGTTATGAGAATATATAAAATTGGCAAACAATACATAATAAATTAATTATAGTTTTATGTGATACTTTGTTTTTTCAAGGCAAAATAATATCCCCCAGTTCCCGTAAAAAAAGATCTTACAATAATAAATAAATTCCATCAACTGCTCTTGCTTTTTAACAGTCTGAAAATAAACGCGATGACGAATTATTAAATTGAGATAATTTTCCAGTTCGCCATTATTCTGTATTGTAGGTTGTTGTATGCGTCTAACTTTGTATCAGAGACCAAATCAATCGTATGACATGTATATTATTCGTTTCACTCTGCTTATCTGTTATGTTGTGTCGTCCGTGCTAAGTGAGTAATCATTATTATTTTTCTTATCATACTTTACGTAAAAACTGATCAACGCTCAAAACAAACGAATTAAAAGTGAACTATGTAGCAAATACCTAAATAAAACGCATCACCAACTATTTTAAATGATAACATTTTCATTTATCGTAGATTTGAACCGCTATATTAACTTACATAATGAGTGGTGTCTCTCAAAGGCTATGTATGTTTAAACCAACGAAAATTTCTACGGTTCATTTTGCTCTGATTCTGAAACGCAGTTCTAAATGCGGATCGTTATCCTTGCTACATTATCATGGAATAGGTTCATACAAAAGCTAACTTCTTAATCTTTGAGTCTCATCAACACGAGACATTGACAAACAATCACCGGCCATATCAATATATAGCAATATTTAGGTTCTTAGTTTAATGTGAGAATCTTAGTAGGAACTTGTCCAGATTTATTTCCACATTCAACTACAATGAAAAGTTATCTTAAAGGGAGGTCACAGTTGCTATTGTTAGGTAGAAATTATTTATCGATTAAGTGGAATTGTTTTTATTTCTCAGCTCAAACTTATCAGACATGTGAAGAAAACGAAAATCCGGAATTCGTTATTGAGGTGAGATTTTTCAAGAATTAATGTTCCGGGTATTCTTTTCAAGCCCTTTAAAGAAAAAACTGTCTAATGACATGAACTTTTTTCACAGTATGCAATTAACAATGCAATATACAGGTATATCAAACAACAGGATTTTTCTTGCGCCTTGCGATTCCATTCCGTGTGGAGCATATAAGGAGTCGGTTGAGGCAGGAAAAATACTAATATGCCTGAGTTTTACGTTTAAATCAGTGTCCGCATTCTGTGTTATATAATGCTACAAAAAGTATGCAAAAACTATTTACCACAACAATTTAACGGAAAATATATTTTTCATGTTTATTTCATTCAACTTTACATACCCCTATTTTTATTATACTTGATATGAGCAACAATATGCAAACCTACAATATTACGGTTATTGCATTTCAGGCTGGCAATCAAGATGGTGAGTCATTTTTATTTATTTTATTTTACGATCCTTAAAAAACTTTTACATTTACTGTTTGCGATTATCTTCAACACACTTCCAATTTATTTATCGTGCTCGGATTTGTTTTAATAACTCACTCAACACGTTGTGTATGCATTTCCTCAACAATTTTGTTAAGCACCTGGAAAATAATATTCCGATTCCGTGATCGTTACTGCGGCCAAAAAATTTGAAACATTTAAATCTAAAACCACCAGATAAATTCAACTAACCCGTCAGTACTTCTAATGATAGTCGGTGAGTGGAACGGCTTAGCTTTTCACGTACTCTTCTGCCTCTTCCACGTAATACAAACAGAATCTGTTTTAACGTCGCTAAATTAGCATTTAGGTAGTTAAAATAGTTGAAGGCTATAAATCAAATAGTCTTACCGATTATTTTTTGTAATTTTTCTCGTGATTCTCAGAATTTGAAAGGCAACTGCGATCAATTTTCACTGAAATTCTTCAAGAAAATCCAAACGCCGATCTTACAACAACAACTGAACAGATTGTCAACGTGTTGATAGCACAAAATGACGTCACAAAAGCATTGGCTTCCACCACTGAGGCCAATGTCTTTACAACTTCAAAAACTAACAAACAATACTCTGAACCCTCACATATTTCACCATCAGCCCATACCAGTCTTAATGACGTCACATCGACAAGTGAATTCATTGGAGCAATCCAACCAAATACCACAATGCCCACTATGCCTCTTATCAAAGAGTCTACCACCATACCATTTCACATCACGTCAACTGTTGAAATAACAACTGAAGAAAATCAGCCGAACGAACTGATAACAGCGCCGTTGCCGAGTAAGCATACTGTATTAAATATGCTCTTTTTCTCTTTTCACTCTCTACTTCTCGATGTCAAAATGTAATATTTGGAAAATAGACGATTTTGAGTAAAAAAGCAACAAAAATTTATAGTAACTGAAGGATTGTGTAGTACATTTCTTCTCAAAACATTACCCCATTGTGCTTAAAATTAAAAGTTCAATAAGAAATGTGAGTTTAGTGAGAGGTAGAACGAAAACTAAATTTTTTTGTCAGTTTGTGTCAAATAAGTCTGAATATAGTTTCTCCTTGTCACCCACTTACTTAGAACTGCTTCTCTCTTTTTTCTATTTCTTCACCTTTTTCTCATTTTATCTTACCGTCTTCTCATATCGACCGTATGCAAGAGTGTAAGAACAATTACTTTTAGGCTTAAGGCTAGTATGGGCGCGTGTTTTTTGCATGTTATTACACCTGCTCGGCTACTTTTCTGATATCTTTTTAGTGTAGGTTACCCATTAAATATATACTTGTTTTAAATCCCGCAGGTACGGGGTTTCAAATATTCCTAGCGTATCGTGTCGTAAGAGACGACCAAGAGAGATGAAAAAAGATGGTTTTACCACCGTCCACAGCGGATACCACTCACGCCAATTTACCATGGTGGTTCAGTTCCATTTCAAATGCCTTCTAGTGCTGTGTTTCGTTCTACATCCTGTAGTAGTTTGTTTGCAGTGATCAATATTTTGTTTTTAACGGAGAGAATTTCAATATCATTTAAATATAACAACGTGTGAAAGAAATAATCGTAAAAAAATATAAAATAAACCCAACAAATAGGGAATGTTGAAACGAAACATTCCAGTAAATATTTGTGGGTAACTCCATCGATTTTAAATAGACCACATTGACAATATCATCATTTCGATTCTAATTCATTCATCCTTTCTTTTATAATTAAAAAATCTAGAAGAGAAAAATGCGATCGTAAAAACTTGGTACAAAGCAAGCAACGGCTATTATTACAAAGTATTCAACGAGGAAGTCAACTATGGAACAGCAGAATCAAACTGCCGGAGATACGAAGCAAATTTGGCATGTGTTGGAATAAGGGATCAAGGGGTTTTCAGGTTTGATGTTTCAAATCTGCATTCGACAATGAGGAGTCTTCAAGAACCAAAATTGATTTAATTAAAAAAATATGAAACATCAATTTGTAAAAAAGTTGACAAAATTGTATGAAATTACCTTTCCCAGTGAAAATACCGCATAACGATTTACACATCCCGTTTTTGTCAAGTTTAAGCCACTGATGGATTGAGCTGCCATGAAGTGGTTTATTTCTGGTTCATATCTGACGAATATAACTTTACGTACTATGAGAGTAAGAGATATACAATATGTACAAAAATAGACTTATTCAATGTATGGGAAAAAAATAAACTTTTAACAGCCACCCCCCTATTTTTCACTTAACTTTGTTGCTTTGTAGTGAACTGCTATCTTTGGTCGAATCAAATACTTGGATTGGTTTGGACGACATACAAACAGAAGGAAGATTTATATGGTCGGATGGTGTCGTTGCTGAAGCTGGTGATAATATACCTTGGAGCATTGGGCAACCGGACAACTGCGTTGGAAATGAACATTGTGTTGAAATGAGATCTGATTTTGAATATAAATTGAATGATTATGAATGTTCTTTTAACAACAAGTATCTTTGTGAAGTTAAGATTTTTGCCTAATTTACAAAACTGCCTTAAAAAATCAAAAGGTAGATAAAAATAACGTAATAATGTAAATTTTCTTTGATGAAAGAAGGGTCATATTCTTCGATGTTCTTTTGAGTGCGGATCACTTGGGAATCGTGATTCAGAGGTGGGCAATCCATCCTTTGTTCGTGTTTTACAAAATAATAGTGAATCTTTACCAGTCAATAGAATAATGTGCAAGAATATCTTGTAAAATATCTGTCACTGATCGAGCATTCAATCTGTCAAATTTGGTATACGAATTGGTTATAATCATTCGGTATATATTGAATATTTTTGAATAAATTATTGAGAGTTGCTTATTTCTAAAACATGATTTGATTTTTTGATTTCCTATTTCACGTCACTTTACCAAAACAAACAGGTAGGAGTGTGGTGAAGACTCGAAGGCACAGGCGGGCACGGGCTACAGGCACATTGTTACGAATGTACACAGCAAGCCCAGCATATGCCTGGAGGTATCTTTGCAAATGAGAGGCAAGTACCCTCCAACACTAAAATCTGACGACGAGATTTCGGGGTTGAGATTGCTTTCGCAAAGAACGTGCGAGGATGCGGGATTATTTATTGAGAGAAATGTATCAACTGTAACAAAGTCCCCCTGAACCCACCAAGGTTCGAAAAACAAATAGAAAAAAAAAGATTTACCGTAATTAAGATCGCAGCAGACACAAATACTAGGTGAGTTACAACTGTATTAAATCGGAAAACTATAATAAAAGTTACAGCGAATTTACAGTTTGGTTGTTGTGATCAACTCCACTTGCGGATAATTTCATTACAAGTTATAGTTTTACCGCGTATATGCGTGTTTCATCGGAAACACATATTTGTTTTTTTATATTTCATTTCATTATTATAAAATAAAATTATTGTTGATGATACACCAAACGTAACTCAATACTGTTTACAATTCACAGAGTCACTGTATTTTATTTCAAATCACCAGATAACACAAACGCACGCAATAAAATGACACAAATACAACGAAAAAAATAGAACAAAACTGTGGAAAAATGTTTAATGCTTCGTTAATTTTATTTTTCGGTTCGACACAGCCCACAAAGATCTATTCTCTGTTTACTTGCGGAAAGTTACTCTCCAAATGTAGCAGTTTATCATCTCATTCTCATTGCATTTTTTTTATTTTTATAAAAACTCGATCTAATCATGGCCGGAAACAGCGCACAAAAGAAACCAACGAACAAACATACCCTAGTAAACTTAACCACTATAATGGGTATCTGGTGGTATCTGTAGCCTGCGCCGACATCGTTTCTTCAGATTCTGTAGGAAGTCACTATTTTGAGATTTGAAATTGTGCGCTCCAAATGCCTTTTTCTGGTATAGAATTTTTCTTATCTTGTTGACTTATTTGGACCTTACGCGTAATCCTGGTAGAAAGTTGGCAAATATTTATGTTACCACAAGTCACCCGGTCCGTTCGTTGCATTTCAAACATCCACATTTTAAAACACGAATAAATAAACGTAGCAGTTGGTCGTCCAACTCCTGTCCAACTCCATCACATCACCTGAGAAAAATCTTAATGTTAGATGGCCAAAATATGTTTTTTTTATCGTCCAACGTTTGTAGAAAATTAGCAAAGCAAAAAATCTCATGCAACGCTTTTATTATTTTATTTTATTAAGTATTTTATTTCCAGAGTTAAGTCAATTCTGTTAAATTTCCAATTTGCTGCATTCGAAGGATTTTGAAAAAAATTGACTGAGATTTGATGACATGGCGCGAGCATCAGTCCCTTACATAATGGCAAATTTAGTAAATTTTATTTTTGTCCAGTATGGAATGTCGTTGATAGAATTTTGCGAACTTAAATATTATTTTTGCTTAAAAATTTTTTTTAAATTTTGTCTAGAATTTTGTCTAGAGGACTTCCAAAATAGATACCAATTCATTCTATGCGAAGAACATTTTCACAACAATAAGCATACGAAACTGAATCAAGTCATCATTCTATTTTGTCAAACATGGGCTATATGTGGAACGCGCTTTGTACACAAAATGGAAAATCAGTAAAATAACTAGAAAACGTCTCTGCAAATATAAAGAAAATCATCAAATGCAATACCCATAGGAAATTCCGTACATGGAACACGCTTTGACCCAATAGTTATTCATACTTATCAAAACATGTACTGAATGTGAATCTCTATTTTTTGGAACACACACGTTTTTAAGTAACAAATAGGTAACAAATTTTTATATGTGATGTCAGCAACCTTGCCTTAGGGTTAATTTGTGAAACAAAACACTAAATGTTAATAGTTGGGCAATTCATCGTATTTTTTCTAGTTAACCAGTAAAATTTGAGATGATAAACTTTATCAAGGTAAGGCAGATATCCTAGGTGTAGAAGTAATTGAAAACTAAACTCAGTAAACTAGGTATAGATGTCTTTCTTATAATATTCCTTCATTCATGTGTAGCTCTCTGAACGATAGTGGTTTCAGGAGACTTTCGTGTATAATACGTCTAGTGCAACCTTGCTTTGTGCGAATATTTATAAAAACAAAAGTACACTCATCTTGAATTTACTTGTCATGGAAATCATATATTCAGGTTTCATTTTTCTATGGTTTTGTGAATTTCTGAACTTGTCGCTGCTAAAAAAGCGAGATTTGGGGTGAGGCGGTCTCATGTAAATAGAATACGAGTTATTTGGATTACTTGCGACATTTGATAATAATTTATAAGCAGCTCCAGAAAAATATCCGTTAAAACTTATAGCTGTATCAACATTACTTTGTTTTCCAGGAGATTGGGGAAGGGCCTTTTGACCTCTCAACCAATTGGTTCACAGTGTTCCGGCGTGTCATACTCGTTCCGACATGCATTATACAGAGCCTTAGCTTCGATCCTTTGGTTAAATGTCAAGCGTCTGTAAAGTTTTTTTTTCTTTTATACATCGAGTCTACGTCTTTGTCTTACCAAGCACGACTTTTTATCCTTTTTGTATTTGCTCTCAATTTGAAGGAGCTTTCATAAATATCTGAAAACTTATCGGAGAAGTATTCAAATGCGTCGTTGGCAGCTGTTTCACTAAAAATATGGGACGCGTCTATATTATCTAAGTCAATAATAATTTTTTCCATATTTCGTTTACTAAACACGCGGTTGACTGTGTCCTTGTGTACATGGGCTTGAGTTTCAATCGGAGAACATTGCGCCACCAGTAGATGGTCGGAGATACAATCCAAGATAATAACGCTGTTTTATCGTTGACATTAGCTCATGTATGGTCAATTGATGTAGCTGGATTTGACGTGATTTTAGTGGATTTGTTGATCAAAGAGTAGAAGGAGTGAGAATGCATAATATTAACAAAAGAGTCGACAAATTAGTCCGAATCATGTAGCAGAATATAGTTCAAATCTCCCATGTATATATGTAGTCCTTAATTTCCCCATAAGGTCTACAAGTTGGGAGACAAAATTAGCGAATTAGTGTGCGCAAATTTATCTGATGTCGGTGATCGATATAGTGCACCGCATGTGATGGCTTTCCCTCGCAAATTTATGTCAATGAAAATTGGTTCGAAAATTTCGATCGCATTCTATGTTGTCTGTCGCATAAATGCCAACACCTCCTCCACGATTTATTCTTCTAGGATAAGAAAGTAATCTATAGCCCCCAGGTTATTATGTTGTCCTGCTTGGTTTGACTTCATCCAAGTTTTTGCTTATAGCAATAACATGACTTAAATCCTAAGCGGCTCTAACAAATACTCGAGTTGCCTTGAGGTTGCCTATCTCGCCGAATGTAGGGTTGATGAGATCCTGGGCGTTAATGTACTTATTATAACTATTTTGTGAAGCAAATTATCGGTATCCACTTTCGCATACCAATTGACAATATGTCCCAAAAATTCTTATTGAAGGTATACGGGTTTAGTGAAGTTACACGATTTCCAGGCAAGATTTGGGATTTATTGAACATGTTTAATAATTCTAAACCAGATATTTGGGGAAACGGTAAATTATCAGAGAGACACACGCACACAGCCATTCGGTGATTCATATTGTTAAAAACCGGAACAAAATTACCAACGTCTAGAGGGTTCAAAATATCTGTCTATACCAGAAAAGAATCGAATTACTCGTCTGGTACTTTGGATATACGTGGCAATGTCCCCATTTGAAGTAATGACCTTGCCTTTGCCTTGTCCTTGCCTTTGCGCATTTTGCCCTCTGAGCCGGTGTTGAGCGAGGGATTCGGATATTGAATGACCGGAACTAGCAAGATTTTTCATTCTGTCATATATTACATTTTTCACCCAACGTCTGACGAACTTGATAATGATGTGTGGCTTGCCCCGATGTTTACGCCTAGTTTGAAAAAGAATGGGCCACATCTATATCTATCGGAGTGACCGATAGACCATTTTCCGTTAGTTTTGACTTTTGTTCAAAGTTTCGTTAAGCGAAGTTTGGGATTTTCCCGTAATCATTGTCTCCCCTCGATACCTTGCACCCGTGTGAGAAAAGGCAGTTTCGGCGGCTGTATTGTTCTAAATCATCCTGTTCCATTTTGCAAAATTTTACCCTTCTAATTAAATCTTGTATAATCGTCACAATTTCCATGACTTGGGCGTTAAAAGTATTGAGTTTATCGGCAAATTCATTAGTCTTCATCGGTCTGTTCGCAGGCGAGTGAAACTGTTGTTGCCGCATATGATAGTCATGACGTGCAGATTCCAACTCCCGCCAACATTGAGGGCCTTTTCTAGCCGAGGCTCCAGATTTCGAACTATCTGCCACCGGATTCGTTTTTTTTTTGTGAACTGTTTTTTTTGACGAGCTTGGTGCTGAATATTTCCGAGCAGGCGACTTGATTCCACTTGGTTTATTTGAAGTAAATATCCCGACTACCGGTACTTCCATTGTTTTCTACACAATGGCCAACGCGTTTCTTTAGTTCAGATTGTTTTATAAGCTGTTCTACGGAGGCTTGAAGATGATTTAGATCTGAACTAGACATTTTTTAAAGAATATATTTGTTTCAAGACTGCAGCAATAGTAGGAATTGAATTCCTCGTTAAGGCAAACAGTAGGTACTTTCAGATGTATTTTTGACTGTGTACGTTAGCTATCCAATTTCTCTATCTTTAGCCCTGGTGCACGAAAGGAGAGAAAAGCACGTCTGTATCCTATATCGCCAACTGTCAACTATTATTCTCCTAATTGCAAGTGGAATGAGTATAAATGTCCAAGACATGTTCATTCGATTCCGTGTTATTTTATTTACAAACAAGCATACTTGAACTGGCAAATTTTAAAAAATAAAAATGCAAAAACAAAACCGTTATATTCCGCAGCATGGCATGTGCGAGGCCCAGATTTACATTTTCGACTTGTATTTTAATAAGGGGATATTTCTAGACAATTTGGGCATTCATCTTTATGTGCTGCTTATAATTTTGCGTAGTTTAAATAAAAATCCAATAACAAAAGAGAAAACGAATGAAATTTTCGGATGAGTAGTTTGACCGTGCTTGGTTCGTTCAGTGGGGATTGCCGGCGCCATCCATCTATGGTTCATGTTTAACAAAATAAAATTTATTTCTTATTGGGTTAAAATTGGGACAGCGTTTGCGAAGTTGAATGTCCTTGCTCTAAATATATTGTAAGATCATTAAAATATAATGAACCATTAGTTGCCTAATCGAATCCTAAATGCATTATACCAACCTTTGTCACAGTCATACTGTGGAAGTTCCCATGCAGCATGACGCCCACCGTTGCTACCGTTGAATAACATATTTCCTGAAGAGGATTGTACATTGTCATCACCGTACGGTAGGTTATGATTTGTTGAATCCGAAAGGAGGTGTAGGTCGTTCGACAGATCTTTTTCGGTGCAATCTTAATAGTAATAGTTTTACTCATTAGTAGGTTTGCCACTTTCAAATACATTTATTTTCAATTCGAATGCCAAATTAAAAAAAAATTGATTAACTTATTCTGATTCTTATTCGATTACAAAACCTGATCGAAGACATCCCTATGCGGCGAAATATTATGCCAGGCAAATACGTGTTTCAAGTTTGAGCCACTGATGGATCGCCACGTCCAGACGGAAATATAAAATCTCAACAAATTTAGAAGAAATTTTGCCTAAAACTGTTAGGAAATCATACCAAATACCCAGAAAAAGGTATTCGAATAATCCAATTCGGCCATGTATCCGAAAAGGGATTTGTCACAAGATTTTCAAAACTTGAAGCTGCACTATCCAAATGTTTCTTGTATTTGTCCAAACAAAACTATATTAGCTGCATCTTTAAACAGCTCTTTGTTATTATGTGGTCGTTAGTTGATTCCTTTCAGACATCGCTTCCAATCTTGATCAAAGTGAATATCAATGAAAAAAATATAAAAGTTGCTCGACTGAATGTAATTTGTAAATCGGAAAAGTATAAAACTTTAAAAATCAAAATGCGGCCGTTTTTCATAAACGATTTCTTATATTCGATCCGATATTAATATATGTACACATATATACCGCCTACAATACACATTGAATTGTTGTGACAATTAAAATATAAACGATGGAGTCATTAGTGGGTGACTTTGAATATTATTGTGTAACTGACATGATATATTTGATATTTCGATAGGGAAGCTCAGGAGACTTAATTGTTGGTTACAGATCGAGGTGATGAGGTTGCTTGTAGAAAGTATATTTGGTAGTTGAAAGCAAAGCAATGTTAGAAGTTAGACTGGGAAAACCCGAATAATGGATTGACCCAACTCTAAAAGGGTATTCACATTCAATTTTCTCTTCATTTCTAATGACGCAAATAAATTAGAGCAAATCCTAAATGTTTTACTTAATTTTATTTTTTCTATGACCGATTATCCGATGATAATTTCTCTATATATTCACATATTTGTTTAAATGTTTTTGAAGGAGCAATATAAGGCAATAAGATGGACAATATGGATTTCCACGGCTCAGACAATGGTGAGAGTCACAACTACGCATATCCGACAGTTTCTTTTAGGAATTCGGAAGAAAGAGGAATCAGTGACAGACCACACAGTGCGTATGTCAATGTACAAGTGAATGGAAAAGGAAGTCAAAAATTGAAATGTGGTTGGTTACAAAATTATGATAAAATTCGTAGAAACATACAAAAAGACAATGACTTCATTTTTTATCATTCTGTAATTTACTAAATAAGTAAAGCGCAATACAAAAAGAACCTACTTAGAGTCAATAATAGGTTGATGAGTTATATAGAATACAACTCAGCGACTGCACCATAAATCGAAATCATTGTACAAAGAGCTGAGAGAGCAGTAAAAAGTCATAAAAATAGAATGTGCGTATATACTGAAATTTTAAACACAATTAGCTCTGTCACAAAAAAATACGTGATGTCAATAGGGGTACTAGGATACAAGAAAAATAATATGTCACCAAGGCGAGTATATAAATTTTTGCCGAAAAACCGTTTTAAGATTGTTCGAGCGGTTAACATGAGTCATTTTAATTTAACTGTTGTGTTTGAGTGTCGAATGAAAAGACGAGTCATTGATGCATTGCTATAACTACATTGCAATGCAACAAAAGTACAGTAAATTTACTGGCCATTTGCAGTAATTGTATATTTCCAAATTAAAAAAAAAAACTCCATGTTGATGTGATTTATGCCAATTATGGGCTGTTGATGGACCGGTGTGTTTCATCAACATCCCATATTTGATCAAAAAGAGAAAATTTGGGGTTTTTCCAATACCGTCAGGTATAATTACTGCCCAAGATCAGTGATTTTGTTGCATTTTTATTACAGTGAGCACATCTGTACAACGTGGTCATATATTTCTTCTTAGTCCATTATAAATGTTTTTCAAGAACAACCTTTACATTTAAGGCGGCAACAACAGTGTTATTTCCGAGGGTGTGGCCAATGTATCTACTGATAATCCAAATACTTCAGTTAACCACAACAAAGTTATCTATATCGTTTATGCATCAATTGTTTTCAACTTGCTTTTCACGGCGACAACTTTCCTAATTATGTTTCAGGTGAATATTAGAACGAACTTTTCCGACTTAAAAGTGCAGTGGTTTTTAAGTGCGTAAGAAATCTCTTCTATGTAGTGCAAGGCGGCATTTCTAGTCCATGAATATGGAAATTATTTTCTGCGTGAAATACGCGCCTCGCTAATCTTAGGTCTCGCGGCATATTTTTTAAATACGTTTTGCCTACATTTCGGGCACTTATTTTTGCCTGTTTTTACGTACTTTGTTGTAATTTAATTGCAAGTTTTAATTAATTTAAATTAAAACAATAGTTCAAGCTTTCGTTTAAAATTATGCTTTCTACTTCGGTACAACTTTGAAGTAAGAATACGTACCAAGCATGATCCGTGGATGATGAGTTGATTTTCCGTAAAACAAATATTCGAAATACAAGAGGTGATTTAAGCCGTTACATTTTGTCGTTACAATGTCAGTTGCATGCATTCTTAGAAACATATTATTTTAATGCGAAGAAATGAAAAATATATGAAAAGTCTTCTTGGCGACATGATATTCTCGCATCGTTTTTAGGACGTTTTACGCCAATTTACAAAAAAAAATATTTTGCCAATTGTGCCGTTATGTATTTTAAGTTTTAGCCACTTTTGTTCATAATAATTTCCTCTTACTAAAGCGTAAAAGTTGAACTACGTAAATAAACAGATAACATTACTCAGTATTTAAATTTGCAATAACAGGGAAATGGACAATTACAAGATGCCCTGGAAGGTGATTTGTTTTTTTATTCATTTCAGTTTTTAGGCAAATAAATTTGCTCAAAGCTTATGTTTCATTGGCGTCACATTAACATGTTCTAAACCACTGAAGCACTATGAACTACTACCATTGCCAAGATTTCGAAAATGTGTTTTTTCCCAAAGAGCTCGAAACAATTCAATTCAATTACATTTATTGTGAGAGACAGAATCTTTAAACATGTAATCTCTGACCTGATTTAAGCAAACCTTAATAAATCAGAAATCAGGAACAGAAGCAGCTCTACGTTAGTGAAGTTCATGTGTTCCGAAATTTTTTTTTGGTAGAATGTATTTTTATTAAGTGTCAACTGTTTAAGGTTGAGAGATAGCAGCCTGTGCAAAGCACTTTGACTGAAGGCTTTTATTGGGTGGGACAAAAAAAGGAAAGTTCTGGCGAACAAACCACAAAAAATACAAGAATTGATTTTTGGCAAAAATTACTTTATTTTAATTTCTGGTCTTGATCGGGTAGAAGCATGCAGATTTAAAAGAATGAAGTGCCCGATTGTTCTGAAAATTTGATTGATAATTGTGAACCCCGGTCTTTAAATTCAAAAATTTCCTACCGGAAATATGACGTGTTAAACCATGGCACAGTCGCTAATAGTTTTATAAAAATTCCGAGGAAAAGTTAATATAGAATCTTATATATACTATATCAAATATTCAAAAATAATTGCAATTCACTCCAAGCAAAGTCTATAGCAACACCTGAAAGAAACCAACTAACAACCACTAACCTAGCAAAAAGCAACTTTAACTATAGTGGCAGCAACTGCATTACACACAAAACTGGACCGACAGATTGAAATGAGTATTATCTGTTTTGGGTAAGAACTATTTACCACATTATCCCTTTCCTTCAATCGCGTCCTAGACAAACTAATTTTTTTTCAACATAGTGTCATCATTTTTATGAATTTGAAAGAGCTGTCAAAGGTTGAAAGAAAAAATTCACAACAATGAAAAATCAGTTTCTAGCAATATAGGAAAACTTTCAAGAACAAGAGATATTACTATGTTTAACTAATTCTTACTACATTTTAGGATTATTAGATCGATCACTCGATTTTCTCTAAAATAGTGACGTCATAACGCATGACGTTGATCAGAAATTTCCAAAACAATTAAATGTATTTTGTAAACTATATAGGAAATTTTTCATTAAGCGCTATGAAAACGAACACCCTTCAAAGTACACGAAGGGAACGTTTTTCACCTATTAGGGACTGGCAACTGGTACGAGAGGTCGTGGGGTTCGTCTCATTATTAAAAAAAAATCTTTTTCCACGAGGTCCACGAGTTAAAATTGCAAATTTAAAACCCTAGACTTATTATATTGACCATGACTGTCGCAAAATATGATAATTAGATTGGATTTCAATCTAGTTTACCGGATAGGTTCTTTTTACTACTCTCACCTGCTGAACCCCTATAATCAAATTATAAGCCAAACGATAGGTTTTAATCAAAAACGACTAACAAACTTGACATCTTTTATTTGCAGAAATTCAACCACTTCGCATGAATACCTCCAATATGGAAAAAGATATCATATTGATTAAAACTGAAAATGACGAACTTCAGAGGTCTTTCGCCGAAATCAAGATTGGTAAATATGTATTCTGAATCTATTTTTTTATGCGAACATAAATAATCGCTGTCCATGCGATAATCAACATTCGTTTTGAGTTCAAGCTGTCTACACTCATATTGAATCAAAACAGTGTAAATGACAAGAAGACTTTTGTTTTCCGCCAAGAATTAACTAGTTATCTTGTTTAGGTTTAATATGAGTTCATTAGATTCAGTCAGTCAGTCAAAATCTGAGTTGAGTGAGTTAAATAAGTTTTCAAAGTCGTGTTACTTAATTAAATAAACGAAACTGTTATTACATCATTACATTATTCTAATATCTCATCATTGCTAAGACCCGATAAATGTGTCTGAATAGATATTTTAAACTTCGGAAAATTGGATCATTTGATTTTACATTTGCGCGTACATGAACGAACTCGAATATTCGGAATTAGGTCGATGATTTTCTAATCAGTTTTAAAAAAAATATTCAGAATCCAAAGAAATACAAGACAAAATTACAATTATTCACACTTGGTACAAAGCAAGCAACTACTATTATTACAAAGTATTCAAGGATGAGGTCAACTACGAAACAGCGAAATCAAACTGTTCTGAAAACAGAGCCAGTCTTGCTTTTGTCGGAATAATTGATCCAGTCGTTTTCAGGTTCGACTTTCTATGTAAATAAACGTTTACCACCAAAAGCTTGAAAATATTTTAAAATTTAGTATAAGGTTTATAAGTTTTCAATCCGTTCCATTCATTCCCATATGTTTGCAGTCCTTCCATGGCACGGCCCATCTGTATATACACGTTGTCAAAGAGAGTCATTCAATATACAAAAAATCACTTTAAATAAGCTTGTTCTGACTATTTGGTTTACATTTGGTTTCCACTACATTTCATTGTATTGCAGTGAACTAGTAGCATTGGCCAAAGCCTCTGGAGGTGGAGATACTTGGATTGGTTTGGACGACATACAAACAGAAGGGAGATTCATATGGTCGGATGGTGTCGTTGCTGAAGCAGGTAATACACCTTGGAGAATTCATCAACCGGACAACGGCGATGGAAATGAAGATTGTGTTGAAATGAGATCTGAATATGGATATGAACTGAATGATCGAAGTTGTTCTGATAAGATCAAATATCTTCGTGAAATAGCACTGTGATTATAAATCCACAAGTAACATAAAACTTGGGTATTGAATTTTTTTTAAAAAATCTTTACGTAGAGTAAAATCGATTTATGTGAAATGTCCAGAGGGAAAAATCAACTTAGATTTAGCATAAATATTCAGTATTTAGATGCACATATGCACGTTCTAGTTCCAAACTTGTGCCTGTGGAAAAAACGAAACGATCTATAACAATATAAGGTATGAGCATTTTGGATAACTGATAATACAAATATTTTTCTTGTGCAGTTCAGTGGGGATGAGTTCTCTATAGGGTGCGTTATATCTGTTGCCAGTGTTTGACAATATAGGAGGAAATTTCTATCAGTCAACGGAATAATGTAGAAACTTACGTTATGAAGTATCCGCTACTGATGAATCGAGTCTTCGATTTTTCAGATCTTGGTTATGAATGAAATGTTTGATGACATGATCTGAATTTCTGAATTTTGAACGTTTCTAATGGATGTTTTGATCATACAAAAGCACATTTTTTTAATTTTACCTGAACTTCCTATTAAAGAATATGCTAGAAACAGTAGTGATAATTCCCAGCTACTAAATGAATTCAGGATTTTATTATTTAAATGAACCTCAATTATTAAAAATTTATGTGGATCTGCTGTGAATTGGAACCCGATCAGTAAAATTTGTCAAAATATATTTTCACTGGATTTCATTCATTTTCATTGGATCATGCATGACAAAATTAAATATCTGATTTGAAGCTTCCTTGAGTGTAAGTAATAGCCCTCAATCACTTTTTATAAGAAAATTTACTCACTTTCTGTGACAAAATCAGTTTTGTCAACTGCGAGAGGGACGCATGCTTGACAGATGTGATTGCATTTGTCTGACAAAGATGTTTTTGGGTATAATTGTTTTTTGTTATATTCTTTAGCATGAATTTTTTATATAGATTTTACTGTTCTAAGAATGAGGATTTTTTTTTATTTGTTTCAGAAATCACGGAAGTTCTATGAGCTACTTACAACTAGTAATGTGTGTTAAACCTGACACGATATTTACAAGAGGTTAAAAACATTTTATTATTTTGATTTTTACAATTCATGTTTCTTAATCTTTTGTGTGTATATTTACCTATGTTTGTAAATTACTTACCTAAGGTTTGTATAATAATTTTTCGTCACAAGAATTAATTACAGATTAAAGATTTCGGTTTGTGTTTCGTGTGAATCTGGCTCGTTAATAAATGCGCACCACTCTGACCTGGAGGTAATAACATTATTCTGTCTGCTGGTTTTGCCCGGGTCGAATCTCTCAAATAAGTGGCTGTATGTATGCATAGGATGTCGACGTACTCAAGAATTTTGATGTCAAATTCACGTTACGGAACCTTTACCTTAACGATCCTAAGTAGTGACGGTGGTGATTATTATAAGATAGCCACAATACAAATAGAAAGTTTGCTCGCCTTCAGTGCTTAACTATTTTGAGAAATCGAAAAAAAGATTGTCTTCGACTTTTTCTTCCGAAGAATTTTTATGAATGAATGAAAATATTACAATTTTACTTGATGGCAATGATTCTAAAATAGAGATGCAACGATGTCACTTTTTCTCTCGATACCGATACTCACATTAACGACATTTTATTCATACTCAACACAAATGCCCTAAAAGTTTAAATTGAATGTTAAAAATCTGATCTGATTCAATACGCACATTTTTTCCGACAAATTGACTGTGGCTAGGTTACCTAGAAATATGTTACATGCTTTTTTTTGGTATATTCGTTTTCATTTACCTTGTTTAAAAACAAAATAGATTGCCCATCACTCTTGGTCCATGCATTTGAAAAATACCACGATAAACGCTTATTCAAAGCGTCATTTTGATCAATACTCCACATCCCTCAAGTTGCCAGTTGTTCCTCTCGACCTCTTCCACAGCTTGTTCTTAGAGACAATGGTAGATTGAGGTAAATTTCAATCAAATTTTATTTTAGTGATTACGTCTTCATTAGGTTGCGATGAAATCGAAAATTTTCTCTTAGTTATTCTGATATGGGAATTTGGACTTTTTGAACTTAACTTAATTGGATAGCTCCGGGCTCAACTGGGCTCAACTGGGCTCAACTGGAAGCAAATATTTTATTGTGTGCTTGATCTGTTATATGATTGCAAGTGTCTTTGGAATGTAAGTGCTTACAACAATAGTCATAGTGACTATGCATGGTATTGTGCTGTATTGCGATAAATAAAGGATGTATGCCTAGAGTGTGCGAAACCAATTTATTGGTAACTTTAAATATTTGCCCCTAAAAATTAGAACCCAATGCATTTTACATTTATGAACATACATGTTGTTATTCATGAATTACCAACATCTTTAAAGTACTGTCCTGGCTCATTAATTGGATCCTTTCATTGAAATTAGATTATTCTGATGGTTAAACATTTTCATTTTAATAATATTTGCTTTTTACGGGAGTTAAAATGCTATTAGGCATGGTCCTTTGTGATTCATGCTCACTAAAATAAAACATCTCATTTAACGATTCAACAACAAAATTGTTCAAGCATGTCGAGTAAAAAGCTGAATTCGCATTTCACTTGGGTGGATGCAAGAATTTGAAAATGGGGAATGGTTATCCTATTTCTTTATCAAACTATGACTTCAAGCATAACAGACAAAATGTTCACTAGAAAATTCCTTCCTTGCCGGGTATAAAAATAATGTTAAAATTCATTACAATGGGCACGGTACGCGGGTCACGTGATCATTTTTTTTTTTGTCATTACAAACGTTCGGTGTTCACTGCTCTATGGCTTATCATCGCCTCGCTGTACTGCTTATTGTACATGCCTAATGTATAATAATATAAAAGTTATTGTGCGTACGGTTGTTCAAGCGTGGTGGTATTCCATTTTACAAGTTTCCTTCACAGAATGCACAGCGTGGAAAGCGTTGAATTATAGCGTTGAGGAGACAAACAGGCGATGGAAAATTGTGGCATTCAATCAGGGCTACTGATATTTATTGAATTTCACTCCGAGCAAGGCCGGGAGGCAGTGACTAAAAACAAAAACTAACGGCCACTTACTCACAAAGAGCTAGTACAAGACATAGTACCAGAAACTGCAATCCAAGCGAACAACATCTCGAACGAAACTGAACCGCTTTGTTAAACTGAGTGGTTCGCGCCCCAGTGCGGCGGTAAAACCATGTGGCCCTTTCCAGTGAATTCATTGTCGCACAACTTTGATAGGATTAGATATCAAATAGCTTATCACCACTTTTTTAGCATTTGTTGCTTGATAAGAATTTAAAATTATTAAAGTGGACTTTCATATTTTTTTAGCTTTAATAAGTAAAACCATTTTTAAGGAAAATAGAAAACGGGGTCAAGATGCATTGGGGTGGTGCGGGTTTTCGCCCGCATTAGGCGTATATTAACATATTATTTTAGAGTCTTATAGTGTTTGGCCCCAAATGGTGTATTTTTTGTAACAAAAGGGCGAAAAATTTAGCGCGTCGTCGATACGGAAGTTTGGATAAAAAAAAAATTAATGTTATTTTTATGTCCTCTCTCAGATTTTACACCACCGATAAGAGAATTATTTTTATACTGCTACGACTCCTAACTTTAGGCTATATTGTGTAATATTATGAGAGATATATAAAGTATTATTTTATCCCTGAAAAGTACCAAGTTCAAAAATATTTTCTGAATTTATGAAAAGTCCATTAAACACAACTAAAATTAACTAATACGTGCCACAAGGGTAAAAAATATTTATGTCTAAAAAGATTTATTTACTATGTGCGCTAATCTATATTATATTTGTCAATATAACATGAAATTTCATCTGCTGCAATGAAAAGGACGTGACTGTCTAAAACTAATGAGATGTGCTAAGTTCTTTTTAAATGTTTCAATAATTTTATAACTTTGAACAGCATTTTCTTTCAATTTTCGATTTTTTCTACCCTATCAGAAATTTTATTTTGCCTTGTTAAATATTTACCGCTACTAGTCCGCCCCGCGCTTGTACGCGATTCGGTGGTTCGAATCTATTCGAAGCCCAATTTATTCGGATCAATCGCGAATCGTTCATCGGAACAAAAGCTTGGTAAATGAACTAGAATTTCAATCTTACCGATAAAATGCAATCGATTTATATTTTGTCGTTAAAATAGGAAAATTATTGCTCTTAGATATGGAGTGTGAATTGAAAATCTACTAAAAACTATAAATTTCTTGATTTTGATAATGTAGACAAGTTGTAATAATAAAAATGGGATATTTGCTATTTACATGCTGGAATTAATGATTAGATCCAATTCGAAAAAATTATATGAATCAGATTCGAACTCGAAATGATTCGTTCTTGCCCAGCCCTATCCACACCTCGACGGCGCGATCCATCAACCATCCATCCATACCTAACAAATGCACAAACGAAATTTTTCTGGCTTGGAATATTTTTGTCTAAGATTGTGAATAGGGGTGAATGGACATCGGCCCCGTCGTCAGGATTAGTAGTGTGAGAAATCTACAGTCTATTGTTTCAATCTACGACGCCGTCAGCATCTTTCTATGCTAAAATCCATTAGACCAGTAGCGGGGTGTTTGCGATGGATAAGGCATCATCTGTGTTGGTGGTAGTTGCATCATCTGTGCTGTTTATGGTTGCACCATCGGTATTTGTTGTCGTTGCACGAACTGGGTATTTTGAAATGAATTGGTATCTACAGGAATCGATGGTGTTGCTTCCGGCCTGAAATGAATTAAAAACAGATTTTTAAATGATAAACACTTAACTAGCGAGAATGCAAGTCATAATTAAATACATTTAATAGTACACAGACTTGAATTCTACCAAATTCCAAATAAAATTCTTGCCAGGGAGAATTTTTGAAACTGACTGACAGCAATAGAAATAGATAGACAGTAAAAATGGGATTCCATCCACAGCACAAATGTAGATGAAAAGGCCTTTTTAACAGTAATTTAACTCAGTGATACTAAAATAAAACTATAAATCGTTTTTTCAGTCAAATATGCGTTGGAGCGGCCGCCAGTTTGGTTCATCATCTGCCCGTATACTTATTATAAATATCATCATTGGGTACATCTGATGGCTTGGAAATAAATAATTGCCGCAACGGATGGGTACATACATATATGCTTTTGTCACAGTGTAAACCGTTTAGTTGCTAGTTATTCTTTACTATTACCATGGCGCTTGACGGTTTTTTCAGAAGTTGACCTAAATCTTACTTGAAATTGAGTAAAATTGAATAAGTACAAACTGAACTGAATCACTACATCTGCAGAACGAGTAGTATAAGGTACGATGAAACCACCTGCTGCGAAATTAGTTCTAAATAATGCAATAGCGCAGGAGATCGGAGGCAAATTAGGACAGTGAAATGAACAATCAGCTCGATATGTCCGGAGTTTCACATACCAAAATATTATATACTCTTAACACAATAGAATTAAAAAATCTTTGACGAGATGAACGAATTCTGAAATTATCCATGGAAACGTCTTTAAAACCTCAAAATGTTATTTTCTTGTTCTCAGCATTTATTGCCTTTATAAGCGCCTATAAAAATTTTAGGCTTGACACGGATTTTACATCAGGGTACATTGCATATCCTACAGGGAGGCGTTTTCTTTGATGAGTCGGGAAACTGCAGACAACGTGATTTTGAAATATCGATGACTGCAGACTCCGGCTAAATTTTTATCAAGTCACGAGTCAAGTCGTGTCTACATTTTGTCAAGTCGTGTAAGAGTCCACACAAGAGTACGAGTCGAATCATTGAAATAGGTGACTACAGTGCGACTCGAGGTCGAGTCGTTGACTCGAGTCTCCCCAACACTGCTTTCTCCTCCGCTGATCCTGACGGTACCTATATACTATATCACAATATCGCATAACCAATAATAAGTAATAAATATTATATTCTGTTACCTTTTTGTCCAGTCAATTTTAACGCCCCATTCTTTGAATAAATATGTATTCGCTTCCGAAAAATGTCTGCATTCTTTAGAAAATCACGCGCCACTTACAGAAGGATAAACTTTATGATCATGTAGTTCTTCTGCAATAAATAGGAATACAAAGAATAGTTTTTGGTGAAATTTATTAATGTATATTACATAACCAGTGTCCGTATTATCATTCAAATATATCTCAAACCCGAGATTTCCAACCTGCTGTGTCAGCATGAGGCCACATAGAACATCCATAAAACGATCACGGAAGTTAATAACTTTGTCTTCGCAGAACGATATTTTATCATGGATAAGATGACCCATGTAATATGTCCATGTCGTGAGATAATATGATGCATGAAGCGAAAATAAGTTCTAATATCTGTCGAATAAAAGAGTTATTGTTGTCAAGCACGATCCACAGATGGAGCGCAAAAATATATATCCGATCAAATATGCTCTGAAGAAGATTTGATATTTGTTAACGCGGTTCATTTTCTATAAAAATCAAATTCCTGTGTAAAAGTATCGGGTGACAATTGCATTGTATGTTGTTCAGTATAGTAGTCCGGAAATAATTGGCAGTTTCTAAATAATGTGTAAAACTAATTATTAAGATTTATGGCCTAACAAGTATGGGCCAATGATAAAATCATGATTTAGCCACTGATAATCTACGGCTCATGTTTGATAAATGCTAGATTCCAAACAGCCCAATGTGCCTAGGGGGATGAGTTCCAGAGTGATTCGTTTCAAAATTTACCAAAGCGTATAGTTCTGAGATGAGTTTACAATTATACTGCAAATTAACTGGAAATTAACAGTTAATCAATAAAATACAAGTTTAAACTACGACAATGTTGCTAAAGATCCACGAGCAAGCTAATAATAATTTGAATGGTGTTTAATTGATACGATAAACAATTAGAATATATACATGTTTTGAAAATATGAAAAGAGTTTTACTTTGCAATAAAAAATAAAACAAATCGACTTTTATAAATATATATTTATGTGAATAATTTCCTAAATTGTTCGAATAAAGTTAGTTCGCTTCAAAACTATACAAAATCCACTCTTCCAATCCACAAACCTTTTATCTATTCTGATTACTTTGATATTTTTATGAATTTTTTGAGTTGAAACTCCATTTCTCACCTAATTTTCTACAATATTTCGATATTACTCCCTCATTATATTTTCATAATTTATTTTGTTATATTGATCAATATCGCATGACAACCCTGAATTTTCTTGGCGGAATTTATCTTCAGGATCAATATGTGGGTCAAACATAACCTAGCTTACCTGTTTTTTTATTCTCATCCCAAACTTATTAAAACTGTACCTTCGAACTAGGAATATTTTTTCTGGATTCTAGTTTTTGTTAAATACTGTTAAATTTCAGATTTGGTGGATTCGAATATTCATGTCGGCAATTGTACTTTATTTAATAGAAATTCGTTTCATTTATTGAATTTCTTTTATTTGTTGCATTCGAATCATTTTCAAAAGTTTAGAGAAAGGTCAAGCAGGTAAGTCGCTTTGACTTACCAAAGACATAAACCATGATCGTTTGTTAATATGAAGCCTCAATGTAATCACAAGAAATATGATTAATATCTGGAAGATCTCAAACCTACACAAACAATTTTCAATTTTCTTATCTTGTCATTTGAACGACTGTAAAAAGTGTAGGTCGTCAGTAATATGGTATACCGAATATTAAACAATCTACTACGGGCTTTCGATTATCGGGTCAGTTATAACACTTTTACTGTCGTAGTGGCTGAGCGTTTAAATCTTATTTCTGTGTAATTGATATATATTTAGTGCAGCCCAAATATAAAAAATATTTTGATATGCTTAAGATTTGAAGTGTATTTTTTTGAACTAGGTGATGGAATTATTCGGAAGTTTGTCCAAAAAAGATTGTCATATTGTTTATTCATATCATTGCATGTAGGTGATTACAAATATAAACGGTAGTTAGTCATGTTTTGACTGATGTTAAAACGCCTACCAGTATAGGCTTTAACACTTCGTTATATATTATTTCCTTGTATTTGGTACAGTATGACAAAGATTGTAACAATGAACATATTTCTTTTGTTTGTGTACTTGGGACTTGTGCCAACGTACGATAGATGTGAGTTAATATTATTTGAACTATGGTCGATGTTCTGCGATTAAACTCAAGGCGTCAGTGTTTTAGGTCTAATAAATTATGACAGAGATGCACATTTTTTAATGCTAGCCTTCTGCATGCTGTTAAAATATAGATGTATATTTGATTAAAATTTTCGAAAAACGAATACAAATAATTGCATTACAAATTTGAGAAAAGTTCATTGCGCAAAATATTACGCTCAATCCCACCATGAAAAATGAAATTAAGAAATGAATTATAAGAAATGTTTAAAAAAAAGCCATGGATTTATTATTATATTTTCCTCATTACAGTTTGCACAAGTGGAACTTCAGTCAATATCTCTTTAACCAACGAAACAAGCAATGATCGCGTTTGGGCTGTCGGTGGCCCAGAGATAGAAGTAGAAGTTAGTATCATTTGCAACAGCTGGTCTGTCTATTACGGACCGGAGTACTACGTCTTGTATTTTCTAGAGGGAAATGACACGGTGGACACATCCTCGATCTACGCTTATGTTGAGCTTACTGATGGAAGTATTTGCAGCTTCTGGAACGGAGACAATATGATCGAAATTATGACGTGCAGCATAACCGAAAATATATTATTGACTTTTCATTTAAGAATTACGATAACAGAAGAAAAAACTTTCACATTTGCAATTCAGGACTATTCGAGATGGAATGTGATCATTCGTAGTCGACCATTCGTTTTGAAATGTGAGTAAATACGATTGCTTTATATCAAGGTTCAAATAATTCTCTGTTTTCATTCTGTATGTGTGAAAGATAATTGGAGTTTATATAACAGAATTCGGTAGACCTATCTAGATCCAGTGGAACTGGTATTTTTAAGTCTACGGCTTTGATTCTCTTATAAAAGGCAAAAAGCAGTGTTGTGTATTTAACTTTGGAATTCGAGATTCTCATCTATTTGGATACATGCCAGAGTTGGATGACGCGATCTAACAGGGACTCAAACTTAAAACACGCATTTGCTTAGGGTAATATTTTGCCGCCTCGTGATGTATTTGAACAATTTTTTGTAATCGAATCAGAATCGAAAAAAATCACCTAAAATGTTTTGATACTGATGAGCAAAACTATTACAGTTTAGATCGTTCCCATTCGATCAGAAATATTTTAATTTAACATTCGAATCAAAATTAAGTACAGATTATTCGAATCAATCGTGAATCGTTCATGGAACAAAAAGTTGCTTAATGGAGTGGAATTTTTCATTTTAACATCAAAATGCACTCGATTTTGGTTAAATTTGACCAATATCGATTGCATTTGGTCGTTAAAATGAAAATTTTCGATTTTGGACTTGAGTATAATTGAAAGTACATCGTGTTTAATTCTGTTTAAGCTAATGTTTGTAATACGTAACTGTAAATTACTTGATATCAGTAATAGCAAAAATGGGATAATCGATATTTTTTTTTGGAATCAGCGATTCGATCCGATTCGGAAAATTATTCGAGTCAGATTCGAATTCCAAGTGATTCGGTTTTGCTCAGCTCTATTTCCAATAAGTAAAATTATTACTATTTAGATTGCACCAAGGAAGATCTGCCAAACAACCTACGTCTTATGACTAATTCAACAAATCATAATATATCGCACGGTAATTACAATGTACAATCTTCTTCAGGAAATATGTTATTCAACGGTAGCGAATATGTGACTGATATGATTGCATCGTGTGGGCGTTATGCTACATGGGAACTTCCGCAGTATGAATGCGACAAAGGTTGGTATAATGCATTCAGAATTTGATTAGGCAACTAATGTTTCATTGCATCTTAATAATTTCTTAACGCTTAATTGTTGAATTGGAAACCCCAAATCTTATTGCAAAAATTTCCTAGTAGCGAGCGCTTATTAAAATGTAAGTCGAGAATGTGAATCTGAACCTCGCATAGTTCGTTAACCTTGATTTATAGGCTGGGGTCGGCTTCGACCTAAAGAGGAACGCCGATGTGCATAAAAAATCTGTACCTGTAAAGCACAGTGTAGCCATGAAAAACTAAAATCATGTTTTTAATCATTCCCGGGTAATATCAGGAATTCCTTGATGCGCAAGATCTCGGCCCTCCCAAACAAATAAAATATCATTGGAACATAATATTGAATTTGCAAAGCTAAGCTTATCACTGCAACATGAGGATATTGTCTTGATCTCTCATTCTGTAGGTTTATTTATTTTTATTTGCTTTCAGACATCTGGCAGTTCGAAAGTTCTTCATCGAAAATTAATTTAAGATGGAACCGTAAAAAACATAGCTTTGGATATTTATACTCACTCGAGTTGCAGGTACAGGAGTACACAAAACAGGGGTGACGAATTAGCCAGGTCAACTGCCTTCTCCGACCCATGATCATTCCAAAGGAAGCGGTTTTTTTCGCTCAAGACAAAAAAACATTTTAAGCGTTTTCGCAACGCATTTTCTTTTATTAGATTTATTTATTTTTAAAGAAATTTGTGTTGATTAAATGATAAATAATCAACTAAAATATAATTGGGCTTTAAAAACAATATCATGGTAATTTTTTACACTATTTTTCATCTTTATAGCGTTCGAAATATATCTACGTAACAGAATTTAAAACGATTTTTAAACTTGAAATTACAGATTTTTTTTGAACTACAAATCCCAAGTTTCACCAGTGAATCCTAATCCATGGTTAATCATGTGAAAATATCATGCATGAGACATTGATGAATTGCGCTTTCGAGAAGCAGTCTATCTCTGGCTCACGCTTGACGTAATACAATTTCTAATACAATGTGTTTTCCCATCAGAAATATTCCAGAGACACCAGCTTAATATAAAATAAATATATGCATAACTTAGCGACCTTTATTTCACAGGATAAAGGAGCTCACGATATCAAAAGAACAAATGTAAAAATCTTATTCACCGACAAACCAACCTTCAATATTGAAGAAGCGAAGTCGATAAAAAACCCTGATTATTGCGTCACAACAACACAATTTTCTGTTTCATCAAATAAAAATGTTACTGTGGAATAGATCGTTGGACGAGTTGGTTCGACAATGAAATCTGTCGCTAAAGTTATTTACAAATCAGGAGAATCGACAATCAGACTCAAATTTGTTGATTTGAGATGAAATGTCGGCAGATTGATGAATATTGAGGATTACATGACATAAAAGTGTGATCGAAATATCACTTTCAAAGATGATTTCTGTAGCACAAACATTCTTCGAGTTTGTACAGAACAAAACTGTTCAATTCTTTTATAAAATTATTTTAAACGTAATGTAAAATCTTGAGTGATCTTTTCTATTGATTAATTAATATATATTCATTCGCAATCATATATGTATGTTTTTAAGTCATAAATCTGTGATATTTATTCTACAGAAACTAGCCTCCTCTCAAATATAACGAGTGCCCATTTAGCTCAATCGGCAAAGCGCTGGGAATACGCTTCCAGCTTTGCCTCTCTGATCGACGTCTTTTTCTGACAACCACGCCCATGCACAGAAAAAATGAGAAATATGGCAAAAATATCCACCCGAATCGGATATGCTGTCTGTATTGGATCGATAAAAAAATTGGAGCAAACCTCGGAATAATTAAGTGTGAAAGTACCGAGTATATATACTTCGCCCATAGAGATCATTTCAAGGGTACTTAATCGAGTTTCCCAAATGTGAGATTTCCTTTTTTTTACGAGGCTACAACGCAGATGTTCTACCTAGTTAATTTACTAGTTATGGCAGTTAAATTTACCTCATTTAAAAAATGCAACCATCACTTCATTATATACTCTTAGCGTCATGTCTAGCATTTTTGGTGGCTGTATTTCTTATTAGTTCAAATTGTTTATCTTATCAATTAAATATCATTCAAATTTTTATTGGCTTGCCCGTGGTCGTTAAACAACATTTTCGAAGTTTTAAACTTGTAGTTTATCGATTAACTGTTAATTTCTAGTTAATTTGATGTATAATTGTAAACTCATCTCAGAACAATGTGCTTTGGCCAATTTTGAAACTTTGGTGATTCAACAAATCACACAAGAACTCATCACACTAGGCACATTGGACTGTTTAGAATCTGGCCTTTATCAAACATGAGCCATAGATTATCAGTGGCTGAATCATGATTTTATCATTGACCCATACTTGCCGAGCCATAAATCTTAATAATTAGTTTCACGCGTGATTTAAAAAATGCCAATTATTTCCGGGTTCTCGCGAAATCTACTATACTGAACAATATACAATGTATTTGCTACCTGATACTTTTACACGGGAATTTGATTTTTATAGAAAATGAACCGCGTTAACAAATATCAAATCTTTTTCAGAGCATATTTGATCGGATATATATTTTTGCGCTCCATCTGTGGATCGTGCTTGACAACAATAACTCTTTTATTTGACAGATATTAGAACTTATTTCTGCTTCACACATCATATTATCTCACGACATGGACATATTACATGGCTCATACTTTTCATGATAAAATATCGTTCTGCGAAGACAATAAAGTAACTAATTCCCTCAATTTTACGTAAAAAATAAGCCAAATTTTGCATTTAATTTACATCCAAGCTTTTACCGAACTGGCACAACTGCGAAACATACCAAAGTTTGCTTATGAAGTGCATTATAAGTTATTAATCTCCGTCATCGTTTTATAGATGTTCTATGTGGCCTCATGCTGACATAGCAGGCTGGAAATCTCGGATTTGAGTTCCAGCAAGGTAATAAAAAATGCCTTCATAGCTTTCTGGAATCTCAAAAATATCGCAAGCTTTTCATATTCCTAATTTTTTGCTAGTATCATACTCTAGCATCTCAGAATCCACCTCAGAATAAAAATTTTACGCGCCTACAGAAATCATCTATTACGCTCTAATACAATATCATTAAACAGAACTATGAACAGAGAACTTGGGTACCTTGGGTAGACTCGGCCAAACAGGAAATTACATTTCAACAGCACTGGCACTTTTCTACCATAAGTGAGTTTTGTTGCAGAGTTTTGGATTCACCAGAATAAGGGACATTAAAATAGCTAACAGAAGTTTATATTGAACGATCAGACATGAACCTTTCTGTGATAAATGTTTCGCATTAGGTTTGTGAATCACTTACAAAATTGAAAGGTGCATTGAGCTGCGACATAGTCAAGCTTTCAACAGTAAATTTCTCGAACTAAAAAAAAAACGAGATTTACCAACTAATAAAACGGTGGTACCGAAGAGGCGAGTTGCCGAGGCTCAGCACAAAGCAGCCTTCGGTGAGTAAAGAAATATTTCTAAAATGTGAATGAGGTTTGAACCGTACAAAAAGATCAAGACGCCGGACTAATATGCGCTTTCAGATGACAAATTTGACAACAATCTATGGCAATTGACAATCGCAATGTAACGCAATATGCCGTAACGTATATTAAGAAATACAGCAGCGAACCTATAAAATTCCAAGTTCCAAGAGATTCAAATAAAATAACTTCAGGTGATATCGGAATCTGTTAAATTTCATCGCATCTTGAGGTCAGATCATGATAACCATAGAGGCATGATAACAAATGTATGAATACCCCAACGGAAAAAATTGATCTTTTATTAATCACGAAACACTGATGAATCGCGCCGTCTAGACGCGGTTTATAGTAACTTATGCCTAAGAAAATGAAAATCTGATTGGGTTAGCGTTGTTAATACTTGCGCATCAAAGTAGTAACTAGAGGAACGTGTAACTTGTAAAAAATGTATCCCAAATATTAATAAAATGTGATAAATATCGCTTAACTCGTGAATCCATGATATGTTACCTGTCGTTTACATCAATTTGATTACACAATAGGCTTGCAGAACCATATTTTATCAAGTATGGGTATAGGTACGGATAACGCCACGATGCTCGGTTCATATAAAGATCATGCTTGGTATTAAGATTAATTTATGCAAACACAATTTTTGTATTTTTACATGATACTTTTCCGAGTTTAGTTCAGGATAATGAGGAAGTAAATTATTATTAAAATAACCAATATATTTTCATTCATTTCGAGGTAATATATATTTAGTGTTGAATATATTTTTTTGTTAAACTAGAAAATTCTATCATTTTATTCGGAATTTAATAAAATAATAAAATCGAGGAAACATTAATTTTTTGCATTCTGGGAACTAAATATAAACTCTCCCGCATCAGTCAGGATCAGTTGCTCCGGGAAGAGGACGAGATTTGTAGAAAATCTGTTGACAATTTTTCCATTAGTGAATATTTTTAGTGGTTTATTGAAAAATATAATATATATATTATTCGTACACAGTATAGTCTAAGTAGTGAACGGTTTCTAGCGGCACAGGGAAGAAAACAAAATGAAAATTGCACTAGTAGTTATCCTGTTTGCCATGTTATTCTCCGTTAAATATCACCAAGGAATATAAAATCCCGAAACTTGTCAACGTGAGTTAGATTTATTTTAACTATAGTTTCTCGAATTTAAGCCGCAATGACTCTTTTTATATTAATTATAGCGATGAGTGTTCGCTAATGATTTGCTAAGGCCTGTCACGGTGAATTTTTGTGTTGAATGTTGATTAAACCGACTAAGCGAACATGGGGACAAGAACTACACGTTGTCTCAGAAACCAGTGTCGCACTCTTGAATATTTCAACAATAAGAAAGTTTTAATACATTTAATATTATGGGGATGGGGTTTTTACCGCGCAAAAAGTAAGGAATACAACATCGAATCTATAAAATTCCACACAATAGGCTTGCAGAATCATATTTTATCAAGTATGGGTATAGGTACGGATAACGTCACGATGCTCGGTTCATATAGAGATCATGCTTGATATTAAGATTGATTTATAAAAAAAATTTGGTATTTTTCCATGATACTTTTCCGAGTTTAGTTCAGGATAACAAGGAAGTAAAATTAATATTAAAATAACCAACATATTTCCATTCATTCTATATATTTTAGTTGAAGCTAGAAAATTCTATCATTTTATTCGGAATTTTATAAAATATTAAAATCGAGGAAGCATTAATTTTTTGCATTCGGGGAACTAAATATAAACTCTACCGAATTAGTCAGGATCAGATGATCCGGGAAGAGCACGATTTGTAGAAAATTTAGACGATTTGTGGAAAATCTGTTGAAAATTTTTAGTTAGACTTATTTTACTATAGTTTTTTTAAAGTTAAGCCGCAATGACCTTTTTCATATAATTTATAGCGAGGAGTGTTCTCTAATGATTGCTAAGGCCTGTCACGGTGAACTTATCCTTTGTTTTGTAAAAATTTTTGTGTTGAATGTTGATCAAATGACTTAGCTAACGTGGGGGCGAGAGCTACACATTGTCTCCGGAACCATTGACGCACTCTTGAATATTTCAACAATTAGAAACTTTTATATATATTTACCTTTTTTTACCATGCAAAAAGTAAGAAATACAGCATCGAATCTATAAAATTCCAAGTTTCAAGAGATTCAAATAAAGTAGCTGCAGTTGATACCGGAAACTGTTAAATTTTATCGCATTTTGAGTTCGTATCATGATAGCAATGATATCATGATAACAAATTTATGAATACCCAATCGGGAAAATTAGATCTTTTATTAATCACGGAACACTGATGGATCGCGCCGTCTAGACGCGATTTATCTGTAACTTATGCCTAAGAAAATGAAAATCTGACTGGGTTAGCCTTGTTAATACTTGCGCATCAAAGTAAAAACTAAAGGAATGTGTAACTTGTAAAAAATTTATCCCAAATATTAATAAAATATGATAAACAGCGCATAACTCGTGAATCCATGATATGTTACCTGTCGTTTACATCAATTTGATTACACAATAGGCTTGCAGAATCATATTTTATCAAGTATGGGTATAGGTACGGATAACGCCACGATGCTCGGTTCATATAAAGATCATGCTTGGTATTAAGATTGATTTATGCAAACACAATTTTTGTATTTTTCCATGATAATTTTCCGAGTTTATTTCAGGATAATGAGAAAGTAAATTATTATTAAAATAACCAATATATTTTCATTCATTTCGAGGTAATATATATTTAGTGTTGAATATATTTTTTTGTTAAAACAAAAAATTCTATCATTTTATTCGGAATTTAATAAAATATTAAGATCGAGGAAAAATTAATTTTTTGCATTCTGGGAACTATATATAAACTCTCCCGCATCAGTCAGGATCAGTTGCTCCGGGAAGAGGTTTGTGGAAAATCTGTTGACGATTTTTAAATTAGTGAATATTTTTAGTGGTTTATTGGAAAATATAAAATATATATTATTCGTACACAGTATAGTCTAAGTAGTGAACGGTTTCTAGCGGCACAGGGAAGAAAACAAAATGAGAATTGCACTAGTAGTTATCCTGTTTGCCATGTTATTCTCCGTTTACTATCACCAAGGAATATCAAATCCCGAAACTTGTCAACGTGAGTTCGATTTATTTTAACTGTAGTTTCTCAAAGTTAAGCCGCAATGATCTTTTTTATATTAATTATAGCGAGGAGTGTTCTCTAAATATTTGCGTCATGTACAAATTTTTGTGTTGAATGTTGACTATACCGACTAAACTATCGTGGGGGAGGGCAGCACGTTGTGTCAGAAACCATTGTCGGACTCATGTGTGAGTCTAATAATATTTCATATGATTCAGACTGATTTACAAAACGTTTTGAGCAATTCGGAAACTCTCCTTTCCCATATTCCGAAATAAAATATTAAAATTCAATTCAAAATGATATTGTTCGAGATGCTATTCAAAACTAGATGCGAAATAAGAAATTCTGTAATGCTCTGTATAACCAAACTGAAACTGCATTTAATTGTAGCTCTTTGCTGTTTGAGTGGTTGTTGTTTGGCTTTAAGGCATTGCTCCGATTTCGCTTTGTGAGAATTTCAATTGAAGTTATCCATTTACCAGCGTTACTGTTTATTCACACAGCCTCAGCAACACCTCCCCCAGATTTTGATGACGGGCCTTGTGAAGAAGGTGATGAAGACTGCAAAGAATTTTATTTTGATGCGGTGAGTGGGCTGAATATTTATTTTCGTCTGACAACAAATATTTATATTTATGTCCTAATTTTGTTTCATTTTGAAAATTTTGGCTGCAATTGTTCATGTCGTTTATTAGTTGTACTTTGTACATATGCTGAAGAAACCTGTAACACTTTAACAAATGCACGAAAATTCCCGTCCTTGGGAAGTGAATTAACTGGAACAAAATGAAACAAAACAATATCGTGGAAAATATTGATTGCGTTATAAACACTATAGTAGAGTGCAGTGCGTTGCGTCTGTACGGGGCGCTGGTAAACCCCAATATCACGTCGACTTGTTCAAAATCCAGACTGTACGGTTAAAGTTTGGCTTTGAATCAACTGCTGTTATCAAATGAAAAGGGATTTCTGATAAATCTCTATCATCCTCAATCAATGTCTCGGTTCTTGATTCCAGAATAACACAAAATTAATCTTAACATTTGATAATGTCACTGTACGATTTTTACGAAGTATACAGAAGAACTCGTACTTCAATGTTAATCCTTGTGATTTAATTTCAGAGCTAATTACACGAATATTTCAAATATTGATCTAGCGTATTCTACCATCCATGTTGACTAGTACTATTCCTTAAATACATTGAATATGCCAGTTAAAATACTCAATTCACTAATTTCTCTTTTATTATACAGGGTGGTTTGGAAGGTGAGTGAAACTTTGAACCTTTTTTTTATTTGAATTTACTCTAAACGAAGACAGAATACGTACTGAGCCGGTCGAGACGTTAACCAGTTCTTTGCTTACCTTTATAGGCGCCGATTACTGATAATTGCAGTCATAATTTACGAATCGGAAAACGGATTTTTTTTTAAATAGGACTCTATAAGCTCACATGCGCCTACAGAATGCACCGTTCCATCGGTGACATCACAAAATGTTCCAATATCGTTTTGTTTTTAAATGAATATTATGACATGCAATGGTGTGCAGACGTTCATACGGTTTGTATTAAAATTTCACATTTGATTTCCGCAAAGCGTCCGCGTTATTGTCCCATTAGATTTCACCAAAACATCACCAAATTTGAATGTTCTGGTCGTTATGCAGAAGCGGCAAATAGATCTCATCTCAATAGCACATATTATCTGTTAGCCATACTATGGAAAACATGCTCGGATAAGTTATTTTCTTTTCAGTGTTTCTTCTGTCATGTTAAGCAATTGCATTTTAGATGGAAATAATCCTAGAAGGAAGAATTAAGTCATTGGAATACAATAAAGTGATTGACATCTTCCTGTTTTATAATTGGTCTTTACTTGTGATGCTTTGTTCAAGTAATTAGATAGAAATATCCAATAATTCGAATCCATAAAATGCTGACTCCCCACCTATAAAAATACTTAAATGAAAACAAAGAAATACCAGAAAAATTTGAAGTGATGATTGCATTTTCACGTTTACAGATCTTCAACGCGATGTGGAAGCGTTTGTTAAAAGTCGACTTGTTGAAGATACGAGTGATGATGTCATCACTATTGCATCATCCACAGAAAGAAGTTTCACAACTCAAGATGAAATTACAAGTAAGTAATAGCATTATGCATAGCTAAATTTTGCGCATTCCTATTTCATTGTAGGGGAGTTTTTTAATACGGGAGACTTAAAGAGGGATTTCTGCTCGAAGTTTTCCCCCCATAAAATATCTTTATGATAGGCGCGCACTTGACTTTCATATGTTCTTAATGTTGAAATTTTTTTTAGAGAAAATGCGACCATTCCAATTTAGATTTTTATCCTAAATTAAAAAAAATATTAGTACAATATTCTTCTATAATATAAATTTTGGCATTGATCATAGCGCATTTCAATAAAAAATGACTCAAATTCGGGATTGCCACATCGTATATTGCCGTGCAATGTAAGAGGCGGCTGAACGGAAGAGAAGGTGTTGGATGGTTTTTTCAATCGCCCAGAGGAGATAACACTCACTACACACTTCTCAATAAATGCACTTAAAGCAGGTATTACATCATATAAAATACTTTTTGCCATGTGAGTGACCGTTGGTTGGTGCGATTTTATTCAATGCGTTTGACTTTGAAAGCTATCAAAATCGATTAGTTTTACTTGAATAAATATATTTTCCCTGTCTTAAAGACATTAGAAATCAGCAAAGCACCCAGATATCTGTATCTGAATATCCTATAACTTTGGAAACTTGGTACAAAGCTAGCAGCAACTATTATTACAAATTTTTCAACGAAAAAGTCAAATACGAAACAGCTAAATCAAACTGCTTGGAATATGGAGGAAATCTGGCATCCGTTGGAATAAGGGATCCGGCGGTTTTCAGGTTTGATGTTTTATGAGTATCAAATACAGGGATGATGGTGACCGACAAAACATATTTTGAGGTTAATATTTCCACCTAAGAAACCAATGGCGAAGGAAGCTACGCTTAGATTTCGAATATTGAAGGGTCAGGCATACAACCAAATCAGAAAAAAATATGATAAGTTTGCAAAAAAACGATTCGGTACGAGTTTCCATTTTGCGGTGTTTCACATAGAATTATATCGTTAGAATGCATATTTTTTAGATAAACTTTACGGTGTTTTTTTTAATGAATCAGAAAGAACTTCACATTCACCGTGTATTTTTTAGTATTAAACTGTCAATTTAACATTTTCGTCAGTTGGCCGAACCCTTCCAATGTCGGAGATTTTTGCCGGCGCTTTAAGTAACATTTAATTAACTGTTTTCGGCGTCATGATATAAAGTCCTTAGAAACCAACCGCGAGCAATTTTTTTGCGAAAATACATAGTAACATCTGCAAAAAGGAAGATTTGTATAAAAGCACTAAGCATCTCCAGTCAGATACATGTACACAGTCAAAGTTGGGTATGGCGCGCTCGTCTATGAAAATTTTCAAATAAAATATTTTTTAGAGGGTTAGTGAAAGAAAGGTTCAAAATAAAATTTCGTTCTCAATATATGATAAAAACTAGTAATAAATTCTATTCTACTCAACTTACTTTGGCATTCATTAAACTGTTGCATTGTAGTGAACTTGTAAACTTGATCAAATCTTCTGGAGGTGGAACAACCTGGATTGGTTTAGACGACATTCAAAAAGAAGGAAGCTTCATATGGTCGGATGGTGTCCGTGCTGAAGCTGGTGATAATATACCTTGGAGACCTGGGCAACCGGACAACCGCACAAAAGAAAATTGTGTTGAAATTAGATGTGGATTCGGATATAAATTGAATGATCATAGATGTTATATTGAGAACAAATATCTTTGTGAAATAAAACTGTGATTATCAACTCACAATTAACAGAACATTGAGTCCGAGAATATTCCCGACAGAGTGAGAATATAGAAACAATCTTTTCTTTTTTATTATTGGAAATAGACTGTTATACGAGGCTGGGAGTTAAAAATAAGCATTGATTTGGGATTAATATGTTATGTTGAGAAATATATTTTTCCCTAATTTTCAAAATTGCTTTAAAAAATCAAAACGTAGATAAAAAATAACGCAACAATGTAAATTTTTTAGATGGAAGAATGAGCATATTCTTCGCTGTACTTTCGAGTGCGGATAACTTGGGAATAGTGGTTCAGAGGTGGGCATTTCATCTTTTGTTCGTGTTTGACAAAATAACAATGAATTTTTACCAGTCAACAGAATGATATGCAAACACATCTTATAAAGTGTCTGCCACTGATGGATCAAGCATCCGATTTGTTAAATTTGGATATAATCACTCGGTATATATTAAATTCTCTTGAATAAACTAATGAGTGTTGCTTATTTCTAAAAAGAATTTTGGTTAACATTTTTGATAAGCATCGGCCTCGAATGTAACTGATATCACTCAGCTACTTCTCATTAGGAAATTTAGGGTATTTCTTGTTTAAACATAAAAGCAAACGATAAAGGCTATTTTTTGAGAGTTGTTTTGACAGGTTTAGTTTTGTCACATGTTATATTCTGCCAAGCATGTGCCACATATGAACACCACCAACCCAGCGAATCAAATGCAGTTTATCGCTGTCAGCAAGTGCAGAGTTTTGTCAAACATGGCCCGTATAAGGACCACAGTGTTCTATGCTTTACAAAAATATCAAGCCCAAATTTTTATGACTCAAGAGAATCCTCTTTGAATGAGTTAATAGATCGATGGAAGCTATTACGTATGTTGAACTGTTATTGATTTTTTCTGTCAAAATATCACAGTTGATTCTTTCTGTTTTATTATTTTTTGGTGATTTTCTCTAATTATGTGAGAAACCACTCTGAATATCTAAATTGAAATACCGAGGAAATATATTACAAGAGCGTCTTTTATTGAAGTTCGTTAAAAGCAAGACAGGAAGAAACAACTAAAAGTAATCGACTAACGGCCACTTGATAGGCTGCTACTAAATGTAAAACCAGCAATTGCACTCTAAGCGGAAAGCATCCCCAACAGAACTGAACCGCTATAATAAAGTGCGGTGAGTGGTATCCACCCAGGGAGATAGAAGAACCATGTACCACTCCTTTATCTCATCTTAGTCGTCTTTTACAACATGCAGGAGATGCGTTAGAGCAACTTTCAAGCTTACAGAAAAGGTTTCAGTCCATATAATTCTAAAACCACTATGTTTCTATATTACAATAATTACTAACCACCAAAATTATTTTTAGTAGTATATATAAATATATTGATTGATATTTAATACCGAACAACATTTTTAATATGATGATAATAGTGTGTACCGAATTTAAGTTCAACATTGATGACAATTATTTAAAAATAAAATATTAAGTTCAAGATAAGAATATATATTTTTGCGTTTGAAAGAGACAACTCAAGTTTGTAGAAAAATTTTTAAAAAAGAAAAAGGGAAGAAAAAATTCCGACTTAGAGTGACTCGTTACACTTACCTCCTCGTTATACTCCCTTGACCTATCTATTAAAAATAGACATTCTCTACCTGGCCTACCTATCCCCTGATACAAATCTGTTCACCCAACTTTTCCATTCCTGACCCATTACCTGCCCCTCATCCTTTACCTGATCTCCCTATCCCTGACCCCACGTTCCTCTACCTTCCGTCTTCCCTCTACTTTACATTCCCACTTCTGAGTTACTTCTCTTTGCCTGACCTACTGCTTCCCACCTGCCTAGTCTATCCCTGATTCATGTCTTTCTGCCCGCCTCCATGTCCCGAAGCCCTTCCCCCTGCCGGCCATCCTATCTCCGACCCACTCCTCTCTACCCCGTCTTCCTATCCCTGACCCATTGCCGCCTACCTCTCGTACAAAATCCTGTCTTACATCTTTCCCATCCATGGGCCACTTTTCTCCGCCTGACTGCCTATCCCGAACCACTCTTCTATGTCTCACCTTCCCATGTCCGGCCCACTTGATTCAGTTCCGGTTGCAATGTTTCCGTTTAGAGTGCCGTTGTAGCGCTACATTATGTAGTATCCCGTAGCAAAATAAGTGGCTGACACTGGGTGTCTTTAGGTGCAACTTACGACCTTGTTTAAATCAAACTTCATTAAAAAGAAAACGATTGGAATTGTTTTGCCTATTTAAAAAAACTGTGAAGGTTTTTAGTTGCATAGAAAATTTGTATCCAGTAGTGTTCTTAGAAGTATAAATAGACCATCAGAGCCAAGTCGAATAATATTTTGAATTGTATTTCATTCACGAGCGCCCATGAATGCATAGACACAGTTCGAGTGAATGATTTCTGAAAAAGAAACAATAGATGGCTCATCGTCTTTAATTGTAATTGTAATTGTAGTTTAATTGTAACAGTAAAGTCTGTTATTGGGCGCTCCATATGAAATAGTTATTTCTGTGCACACCTGTTGGATCATACTGTGGAGATGAAGGACTTTTCGTGAACACAAAATTGAAATACTAAGCTTAGAATTTACCATTATCGAGAATGACGTTCGTGCGCGTATGTCATCTATTACCAACTTTTTTGTGGTGTAGTGGAACAGGCTTGAAGCTTTTTCATTTATCAGATCCTCAACTTGTTCTACCCTGTTCGGCCCAGTTCCTTTATATTCAGGTTGGAATAGTGAATGCCAACTTCCACGAGAGTTGAGAACGGCTAAACCCAACGTGCAGTGCGATAGACCAGCGGACCAGGGGGCGCAATTGTCTTTAACAGGGGTAATTGCTAACTCAAACTATCCCCGATATCAACACATCCTTCATTTCTTCTGTATTGTTCGGTTGATTATCGTACCAATGTGTATTGGCTTCAGCAGCGACACCATCCGTGCATATGAATCTTCCTTTTGTTTGTATGTCGTCCAAAGCAATCCACATTTCTTCACCTCCAGATGATGTTACCAACGATACAAGTTCCCTGTAATGCAATTTTTATATCCTTTTCTGTTTGTAGTAGACCGTTTTCCTGATTTCAAGAGTTTTTATGCTTGGCCTGACTTTGTGCCAATAAATACCTCATTAAGGCATATACCAAAATGAGACAAATAAGTAAATGGTATTATCGCCAGAAATCTGAGCCAGAAAGCTCTGACTTCAACATACACTGTAACAAAAATAAAATGCATTGAAATCACTGCTTTTTGCCAGCATTTTATTCGGTGATATTGAAATAAAACTAAAAAAATCGACTCTTTGTTCAAATATGGGCTGTTGGGGCGCACTGCCAAGGTCCGGTTCATCAACAGTCTATACTCGGCCTTTAATCTCACCAACAAATCACTTTTGAATATCCGAAATATGTAATTACTGATATTGAACAATAAATTAACTGTACATTTGCCACAGTGTATTTCTGTAGCAGTCAACTTTCTAAAACACAACTAAGCAATTTTTTAATCATTTTTCATAACATCTCATTTCACAAAAATGTAACTTTTTTGTGAGCTTCTGTTAGGGCATAACCAAGCTTCTCCAGAGAACGAGTAATAACTATAAAAAAATGAAAAAAATAGATTTATTTTATGTCTTGAGGATTTGAGCTGCAGCTACACTCTGCTCAATGGTTTTCACCGGAATGCTCAGCGGCATGGGTAGCGAGAAATCATCACTTCCGCTGCTCTCGTCGACATTCGAACAACGATAATAGACCACTTCACCTAAAGACTCAGAATAACTGCAAAAAGGTGGGAGCTGCCAAATCTAAAGGTTCTAATCATTTTTGGAACGTCAACAAAGACTTGAACGAAGTAGCGTCCATCCCTATTATGAACAAATGATACTTTGCCTGGCTGGCAGGGATGTGAAACGAGAACATCACTGATGTGTGGGACTCTATTGTCGCCTTTTCCGCAGGTTGGAATGGAAGGAACGGCCTGAGTCGATTCCTCGCCTCTGCATGTCTGAAAAAAGAAGAGGTTCGAAATTCCAGACAGTTGTTTACAGTTATTGTTGTCGAAGTATCTCAATAAATCGTTGGCTTCAACATTTATTCCATCAACACCAGCTGTAAATGTTTGCTCCGAATTCGACATAACTTTCCCTTGCGCAAAGTCAGAAATTCTACTTTTCATTTCAGAAGCTTTTAAGTTTTGTTCTACATGTACGTCACAACCCAACTGTTTCCACAAATTCTTTAGATTTTTTTATCAGTCTTGTATACCGACAAGTCCACTAGTCCTGATTCTGGGTTAAATTTCGAATTGCAAATTATGAGAATTTTTGGCTTTCCATGTTTTCTTGGATAAAAACCAGGAGTTATTGAATCTTGTTCCGTTGGGGAATTATTTTCCTGTGCTGGAACGGAATTATTGATGTTCAAACTGTCAATTGCACATTTGGTTAATTATATTGCCGCCATTTAATTTATTTAATCTGATGGAGGTAGATAATTAACATACGTTTTTCTTTTAATACAAACAGACTGTCAAACGATCACTTAGACATAACATGAAACATTCTGAACAAACACATTGGCAACTATATTCTTCCTAAATAATTGTTCCAGTATTGTGAATGCAATATAACGCTAATTACGCACTGTAGTGTCGAAATCCACAAAATACAGTAAATCTTGCTGAAACATTTGGACGGCCTAATACAAAATAGTAGCAAATTCAGAGGCTTTTCGTGGTCATTTAAATCTATATTGTGGAGATCACGGAATATATAGTGAAGCATCAGCAGATTTCTGCCATTGTGTTCAACAGGCCAAAAGAGGCAACTTTGAAAGTAAAAATATTAGAACCAATACAATATTTGTTTAGATCTGGGAAATCCTTAGCATCTGAAATACGGCCCAGAAGAGACTGGTTCATTATCCACAAATAAAAAAAAAAATGATTACCGAAGTCTCAAATCTCGAAAACAAATATGTTTTATTATTGGTAGAAGGTATGATAATTTCTTGTTTCTTACGCTTATACTTAATAGACCTAATTCAAGCATACATCCAAGCTCCATATGCCTTTATTATTTCCTTTACGGTAGTTTCATTGTACAATTAAAGTGGGTGTTGGTTTGAAATAGCTACGTGAGTCGATGTAATTTGCTCAATCCAACCTAAACTAGTTAATACATGTTAACTCGTGCACGACACATTACTTAAATCAAAAATACTTTTATTATATTACAGTGACATTATTTGCACATACTATAATGTGAAATTTACGTCCAAAATATTTAGGTATATCACCTAGTTAAAATAAATAGCACTATATATTTACAAATATCGTGAAATGAAACAGGATACCCTAAATCAACGAGGAGCGTGTAATGGCGAATATGGTGAGTGCATGATCAGTTCATTTATTTATTTCAATGCCCAATAAAAACCATCTTAAACGTATCTTAAAGGAAGCAACTGGTGAAAGCACATTTACCAAAAGCACTACTCGTGATGTGTGGTTCACGTTACTGCGAATCTCGAAAGTCATAATATACTCTTGTTTTCCTTTGCGCCTGTGTAATTTCGACTTTGTGTCCTCATTCAGCTTTTAGATGTTTGAGGTTCCGAATATTAGGCAGTCAACGTAACCTGTTCCCTACAACCTCCAACGTAACCTATTGACTACAATGCTTATAATGTCAAATATGTTGAGAATATTCGAGAATTTTGGACAATTTTGTGTTCAACTGCGCTAATATCCAATATTAGTGCCAACAAGGCGAGTGACTTTGATAAAAAATATTTATCATATTTCACAACATCCTTTCCAATTTGCCACGTTTCAGACAAATGCTTTTTATGAAAATATTTGATGTAGAGTGTTTCAGTCCCCTTTTCAACAATTATATTTTGTCAAGCCACTGATGGCCCCGACGAAGAGATCCATCAGTGATTCATACTTAACAACATATGCGGAGGCAAAAATTTTCCCACTGGGATCCAACAATAAAATGTCGCCGGGACAATAGATATGTTGCAAAAATCTTATGGCCAGATTCAAAAAAAAAAAAAAAACGATCTCCATCTGCTCACGTATATTTCAAAGAAGATATAACTTTCCAAAATGAATTAATATGGAAAGAAAATCGCATTGTAGTACCAGATTCGGCCAAGCGTTATATTTATGGAACGCAATTCACATTTGAATACAAGGTTGTATACGTAGAGCCAGAGAAGCTTTTTTTTGGCCCAAAATGACTGTTGACATTGAGAATTTCCCATGAAATTTCAACACGTCCATAGGAAATAATTGCGTCAGACCTCATTGAATTACAAGGAAGAAAAAACATGGTGACGGTCGATTTTTACTCTAATCTTTGTGAAGTTGATAGGTTATATTCTACTACATCAGCTGAGGTAATAAAAGTATTGAAACAGCATATGACAAGGCACGGAATAGTAGATAAACTGATCTCACATAACGCTCCTCTATACAGCAATGCGGAATTAAAAAGTTTACTGATGAGTACGAGTTTCAACATATTACAATTTCTCTAACCTATAATCAAAGCAATGGAAAGGCAGGAGCGGCAGTTAAACAAATGAAAAATTTGATGATGAAAGAAATCGAGAATAAAAGTGATGTATTTCTTTTATTATTGGACAGGAGAAAAACTCCGAGTAAGGAATACCTGGTTCACCTGCCCAACGATTATTCGGAAGGCGAACGAAAACATTACTACCGATGTCTAAATCATTCCTTCTGCCACAGATAGTTACGAATGTTTTGCCACATTTAGAAAAAACAAAAGAGTGAACAGCCAAAGTACAATAAAGGCCAAAGTACAATAAAGGTATAAGAAACTTGTGTAAACTATATCCTGGACAGTTGTTTCAGGTGAGAACTAACCGCGGCAAAAGATGGCGCAACGGTCGAATTGAGCGTCAAGTTGATTTCAGTTTGCACTTGGTCTGAGCTGAAGATCGTTATTGAAGGAATCGTCATTTAGGACACTCAAGAGAGTTGGATAAGTTCGAACAATATTCCACACATCAAAATTATGATCAAGTTGTTGTTTCTACAAATGAACATCGTAGTGAGATGGAAAGCAAATTTTAACCCAACTAGAACTGTGTATACAGTAATACAAAGGCTTTCGGCTGACCACGATAAAGACTGTCATCACTTTATCTTCCATGAGTACTCATATATTTTCTAAGAGATGTCCAACAGCACACAGTCATCTGGGCCGCGATTCTAGCTGACAAACAAAGTTATGCAAAAATCAAAGTTCACCTTCTATCACCTTCTTCTGCCGCTATAATCCGAGGAAATAACATATAGAACATGGGTTGTATCAAATCAGTCTCAAACCATATCTTTACATGGTTTTTATTAAATCAATGATATATTCATGCGCCGTGCATAGAACAGACACAATGTGGAGTATTAAAATTGCAATTGGAATATTTATTTCAGAACTATGTCAAATAGTTTGCAAAGCATATATTTACAATGTTTTTGATCTACTCTATCATATATGGAGGGCCTATGCATTGGACAGACTTGGTATGAAATCCTAAAATTTTATTTGGGTTATTCATCTTATGACAGGAAATTATCCCATCACTTTTTCTCAGACTCTGTTGTAGACGCTTCACTTTAGAATTCTCGGTTTAAAACTGATCATAATTTATGATTTAAGAACTGAATGTTTTCGAATTGAATAGCAATCTTGGCTACCTCAAGCTATATATGTTCAGTAGTTTCTTCCGACCCCCTGTAGTTTTCCATGTCGATACTATTCATGCTTCAGTGCGCGACAATAATAAAACAGGAACTTGCCACGCTTCATTAAACCTCTTTGTTCTGCGTTTTAGAATGTTCATCATAGATTTTTTCAATGCATTCTGCTGGGATACGCTCATTGTTTAATAAAATAATAATAAATAAATACTAAGCTTTACTTGTCAGAAAATTGTTCCGAACTACATATGTTATTATTCTGGCAACTATTTATTTGCGTTTCTGGTTGTATGGTCATGTATGATGTCATATGGGTGATCATGCTCAGTCAGCTGTGAAGGGTATATGACACACGGTGCCTGGACTACTCTCAGTTTTTGGTTATGTTGTTTGTTTGGTTATGTTGGGTTTCTATTTTGACGATTTACTCTTCATTTCTAACTGTATTATTTGCAATAACAATATATACTTCTTGCAATAACATTTAAGGAAAAGTAAATAGGGTAAGGCCGCTAATGAATCACTGGTGGTATACTATAATATTTTCTAGGTAATACATGATATTTCACATTCATAATCGAGCTGTCGAAAAAACAGGCACTAAATATAAAATTTATGTTTACAGACAACCGTTTTCTGAATGGATCACTGCAATGAAGACATCATTTTGGGCCTCCACTTAAAGACGAACGAACCTACAATTACTTGTCTTCAAAAGAGGCATTTAGGTAAAACACCGAGTGAACACAATACAAAGCCTCATTACTTTATAAAACTGAATTTTCTGCCAATTTTGGACTTAACATGGGTTGGTTAATGTACATAAACTTTGTCTGTATCTTTTAACTCGTGCCCACGTACTGGAGCATTGATACTGTTAAGTGGCAAAAGAGCAAAAAAAAATAGTATTTATTTTTTCTTATTTGAATTATTTCGCAGACATAGGCGAAGTGCGTTTCACATCCTTCTCAGAAACTTTGTCGGAACATTCGACCACATATGGGACACTGATGTAACGCACTATCAAGATCAATCAACGCTTGACAAATTGTGGACGGGATTTAGTCAGTGGGCATAGAACGCAAAAGAGCTCTAAATAAGAAATCCCGTTAAACATTGAGGGAAAGGATATTTTCATTTCATTTTCAAACCGAAATATATTAATGAATTGCCAATCTATGTTATATCACTCAAGATTTCTTTTTTGTTTTCAAGAAATATACCGATATTCCACGCTATATTTGACGGATAAATATATTCCGGCGTAGGCTTATTTATCAGCTGTTGATTCCATCCATAAAAGGGTAAAATGGACGTACAGCATATTGGGTTTATCGCGGTTCGAGCGCATGGTAGTGAACGAAAATGTCGATATCTTGTGACGCGGAAATATAGTTAGGATAGTTTGTATGTATTCCCATCCATGGGATTACGGTCTTGTCGTGACGGATGGGCTTATTACATCTGTAATCTGTAGCGCTGTACTGATCGGTGATATTTCTTCACTATAGACAGAAGGTAAACCAAACGCAATCCTAATTTCAAGGAGTGGTAAAGAGTTCTCTCTCTTCCAGGGTACGTTGTTGATACGTTGTTGCTGTCTACGTTCGTAGCAATCTGCCTGCAGCCCGTGCAATTACCTTCTAGTCTACATCACCTCCGTATCTGAGCTTGAGAATGTCCCTTCTGACATCGACTTCATACATGTTCTTCGTATACCGATCCTCCTCAACCCAAGATTGTTCTGTCCAGGACGACATGTTATTACAGATGAACAAGATTTTGATGTCTTGCCCATCTGCCAAATTTTTTGTGATGGGGGATTTTAATGCACATCACGATACCTGGTTAAAGTCAGCTGCAACTGACTTGGCCGGAATTAAAACTCATAATTTCGCCATTATTAAGTCACTGACACAGATGGTGGAATTTATGACAAGAATCCCCGACAACCCGGCTCCCGCTTCTTCCCGACTGGACCTTCTGACCACGTCATTTTGCCGCATAGATAAAAAAAAAACTTCGATTTTTAAAGGTAAAGAGTAACCTTTTCACCGCACTTCTTATAATTATAAGTACGGGGACTTGCACTTTTTTCGCGATGTGCTGTGGAGTGATGTTTTCTTGCTGTCTGCTGATGAGGGCGGTGGCAATTGCAGAGTGGATATGCCTTGGAATTATTGTATTCATTCCACATCGAAGATTCCAGGTGAAGCCCCACTCTGTCCCATGGTTTTCACCGGATTGCTCAGCGGCAGCGGTAAAAAATCATCGTGACATTCCAACAGCCATAATAGACGACTTCACAGAAACTCTCGGAATAACTGTAAGAGAATTTTCAAAATTGCCAAAAAACGGTATACGGAATCCACAAAATCCAAAATTTCAGAAAAAAAATTGGTTTCCAAGGATTTTTGGAAAATAATCAAGTAATGTAATGAACATGGGTAAATCTAATATCCCTTCTTTTTTAAATGGCCCTGGAATTTTGTGTTCCTCTAGAGACAAAGCGGAGTTCTTTTCTAATACCTGCCTTTGTTTGGTTTCTGGTACCTCTCGATCTCATTTTCCAAATCACACTGACTTTTCTTTGGATAACACGTCAGTAACTCCGCTACTTATCTCTCGAATGATTGTCAAACTCGACTCAAACACATTTCCTGGTCCCGACTGCATTCCATCTGTGATTCTTAAGATTTTCCACCTGAGTTGTCCTCTATTTTGGCCAAACTGCTCAATATATGTCTTAAAAAATGCAGCGTTTCGATGCATGGAAAGGTGCAACGATTGTGCCGGCACTCAAAAACTATGGCGAACAAACTGATCCTAATGAATATCGTCCAATAAGCCTCTTACCAATTATCAGTACAATTTTTTTAATCAGCCATTAACAATGGAATTTTTGAACACCTGGAGTCTATGTCTCCTCACTGACAAGCAATAAGGTTTTCGTCGTTCACGCTCCATGCAAACTTGTTGAGAGTAATAACCGAACGAATATTTCAATCGAATGGGATTTCTGGTCAAGTTTTTTCAATTGTCGAATCTTTCCTTTTTAGTCGGAAGATGAATATTTTTCAGGAACTTATTCCATTTTATCCGGTGTCCCTCTGGGATCGATTCTTGGTCCAACTTGATTCTTGATATATATTAATAACCTGCCTGATAATTTGATATGCGATTTGGTAATTTACGCTGACGATACAACTCTATATTTTAGTCACAATGTAAAATCCCTCCCGGAACTACGTCTAGCTCTGGCAAGAATTGCTGGAGTGCGATTTGGCCACAGTATTTAATCGTGGTAATACTTGTCATGTAACTGGTAATGCTGAAGGAATCCTCAAATATTCATCTCGTTGGACTCAAACTGTCTAGGGATATGAGTTGAAATGAATATGTCAATAGTATTGCTGAAGCCTCAATGAAAGTCAGTTCTCTATATCGATCTCGCTATTATCTTACCCCCGCAATCATTCTTCATTCGTACAAATGGCTGATTCGACCCCGCATGGAGTATTGCTGTCTTATTTGGGGTAGTGCCGCTGTCACTGTTCTCAGCATGCTCGACGGTATTCAACAGCGTGTGATCAATATGATTGGCCCTAAACTTTCTTCCGGCTTGCAAAGTCTGTCACACGGTCGCAGCGCTGCCTCACTATGTTCATTTTACAGGTATTATAACGGTTTTGTTCAAGGAAGCTTTCTGCTCTCATTTCTCCAAACAATATTAATCGGTCCATACGATTGGCTACCCATTTGCACCTATTCACTGTGGAGGTTTCACAATGTCACAACAGTTTTATGCAAGAAGCTTTTTCCAAGAATCTCTAAATTTTAGAACTCTGTGCCTTCTCACTGCTTTTCTGATCGCGTTGATCTACAAGGCTTTAAAATTCACAATAATGGACAGGGATAGGGGTTGCGTAGTTCACATTCCTGCATTTCATGTAGCTCTTTGCACTTTGGTGGCTTATGGAGGAGTTTCAAGTATGATTTGTCTCCTGTGGCCTTGCTCTGAGAGAATTTTAATAAAAAAATTCTATGGTTACTTTTATAATTTTATTTTTATCGTTTCTGCATGTATCAAATTTAACTTGGCAAGATTTTATTCAAAATATTACAAAAAAGGAGATATCGGGCGACACGCGGAACTCTATATTACTAGAATCAATGATTTTAAGACGTTTTTAGGTGAGAATGGGGCACTGATGGATCGCGCCGTCAAAATGGTTTGGAGAGACGAGGACGGCGATTTCAAAGTTTTGAAATTGAATGAGCAAAATCTTTAGGTCAATATAGGATGGAATTCTGTGCCACAGATTTGCCGCAAAAATGCGAACGGTATTATAAGTGGTTGCGTTAATAATCTTGTGTTATCATGCTTACCCATTGTCACATCACCAGCTAAAAGGTCATTTGCCTTTCTAATATATGAATGGGAAGGGTCATAGAGTCAATAAAATAATTCAAATTCGCTCTCCACAAAGCAAGGTTCCCGCTATTGAAAACAAGTTTATGTCGTAAAATATCATATGACTCACAGAATACAAACACTGTTGGGAAAATACATTAGTAACAATTTTGATACAAATAATTAAAATAGTATTATAACAACCTTTTTAAAGTTAATTTATTGCATTTATTCTTTTAAATATCAAGCAATAAATACTTTTACTTATACGTGCAACAAGTACAGTAACACCGAGAACCTACAAAGTTTCTAAGATTATCAGAGTCTTACCCCAATATGCATGCAACTAAAATCTATAAATATATTTGCAAACTTTTATGTCTTTGCAGATTTGAGACAACGTATTTTTCAAAAACGTAAAATTGACAACTGTTTTCACAAACACAAGCTCAAAATCGAAATCATAAATATCAATCCACTTTTAACTCCAAACTCTACTGCTCATCTCAATATCGAAAGAGTAAACGATGTAACCAACCCCAGCAAACTCCGAAATTTTCCAAAGTTATACAAATAGAATATGCTAATCAGACTATTTTTGATGTTAACTTCGAAAACCTACCAGAAATTTGAGGAATTATTAAAGTCTTACCACAATATGCAGGCAATTAAAATCTATAAAGACAATTTCAAACATATATATGCTTTGCCAAAAATACAAGATTTTGAAAAAAATTAGGATTGTTGCGTTTGTCCTTGTAGATTTGAGAGAGCGTATTTTTTAAGAACTAAAAAGTGACAACTGTTCACAACTGCAATCTTTAATATAAAAACTATAGTATAAAACCAATTTCAATTCCAGGCTCTACTGTCCATCAGAATAACGATAGAGTAAACGGTGTAACTAACCACGTAGAAAAATCCAAATTTTTTAAAGTTATAAAGATAGGATATGCTTATCAGACAATATTTCAAGTTTACTTCGCAAACCTACCAGCCCAATATAAATTAATAATTTTTGAAAGTTATACAAATAGGATCAGACTATTTTTAGGTTTTACTTTGCAAAACCTACCAGAATTTTAAAATATTTCTGAGAGTCTTACCACAATATACAGGCAATTAGAATCCATAGAAGTAAAACCGAAGTTTTATGTTTGCTACAGCGAGTGTTCTTTTTTGGCACTGACTCCACATCAAACTCTTAGGGAAAAATTGAATTCGATTATTATGCTTGTTATAGTTGATTTGAGGTAAGCTACTTTTTAGTATGTAAAAGTGACCTATACTTTTAAATCGATCTTCAGAATAAGAACTATAAGTGTTAAAAACTTTGCTTTCAGTATTCCACCGTCCTTCAGGTAGTTAGTTAAATTGGTAGCAAAATTTGAGAAACGGAAATCTAGAAAATTAGGAAATATGGTACTTTTTACAGATAGGATATGCTAATCCGACTATTTTCGAGCTAACTACTAAAACCTGTTAAATTTTCTAGTATTTTACAAAGTCTTACCAAAATTTGCAGGCAAATAAAAGCTATAAATAAAATTGAAAACATTTATGTGCTTTGCCAAAAATACAATTTTTGAAAAAATCGAAGAGTGTTTTATTTGTTTTAATAGAAATGAGATGGCGTATTTTTCAAGAAGTGTTAAAGTAACAATCTTTTTAACTGCAATATCCACAGTATAAGCTATAGCTCCAAACCTTATTTTCATTAAGTTTCTCTAAATGTCCGCAAGTCCATAAGAAATAGCAAACACTGTAGAAATAATTATATGAAGAAACTCCAAAATATACAACAATTTCGATTATTAGAGAAATCGTTTTTGCTAACCCCACTATTTTTATGTTTACTCCGAAAACTTTCCCAAATTTTGAAGAATTTTCCGAGTCTTGCCACGATATACAGACAATTAGAATTCATCAAAGTAATACAAGAATTTTATGTTTGCTATAGTGAGTATTCCTATTGACACTGACTCCACCACATCAACCCCAATAAAAATTTACTATAGAATACTATAAAATTACTATAAAAAGACTATAAACTTACTATAAGTTTATAGTAAACTTATAGTAATTTTATACTAATCAACTTTAAGAAAAAAAGTTGTGATATTTTTCAAAGCAATTTTATAGTAATTTTATAGTAAAAAAAATTTCAGACTTTTCCATTGTGATAATTTCAAAAAAATTTTATAGTAATTTTATAGTAAATAACTTTCAGACTTTTCATTGTGATAATTTTAAAGTCATTTAATAGTAATTTTATAGTAAATAACTTTCAGACTCTCCAATTTCATAATTTTAAAGTTATTTTATAGTAATTGTATAGTTAATAACTTTAAGATTTTCCGTTGTAAAAATTCAAAAATTTTTTTTAGTAATTTCATAGTAACTAACTTTCAGTCTCTCCATTGTGATAATTGTAAAGTCATTTTATAGTAATTTTATAGTAAATAACTTTCAGACTCTCCATTGTGATAATTTCAAAGTCATTTTATAGTAATTTTATAGTAAATAACTATAAGACTTTCCATTGTGATAATTTCAAAGACATTTTATAGTAATTTTATCGTAAATAGCTTTAAGACTTTCCATTGTGATTATTTCGAAGAAATTTTATAGTAAACAACTTTACGTCTTTCAATTGTAATAATAATTTTTTAATTTTTTAAGATCATTTTAGTTGGTCTACTAAGTGCGCCGATGCCTTACGCATATCGTTGACTAAATAGCGACTCTCTAGTTGGTGATAATCGTCGTGAGATAAAGGGAAAAACTTCTTGCTTCGATAATAACGCTAAAGTTCACGCTGTGACGTCGGTTGTGTTTGTTATATTCGGCGCAATGGATATCGAAAAGAGATATATATGGAATAGATTGGAAGGATTATGAGCTGAGATAACCAAATAATTTCAAGAATATATCTTTAACGTTAAGCAAGCGGAATATGAACAAGGTATGTGTAAAGCAAAGGTAGAAATTTGGTTTAAAAGATCTGGTTTGACGGCCTTCGTGGTTTGGCGCTTCTGGCTCAATGGCAGCTCCTGCTGATGTTGTATAACACTCTATTGGGCTGTTTTATTTACTGGCAAAATATTTCAGTTCGAACTTTCAAGCTTGGGGTCATAATAACTTTTTTGTAAAAGTTGGAAAATATGACGACTTTTTAGGTTTAGTATGTTGCGTTGCGTTGTATGACCGTGTATTATCGTATGGTATTGACCTTCTCGGAGTTTCAATTAAAGTGTGTAAAGAAACGACGGCGCACACATGCCCGTTTTGTAATCCAGCATCAAGTAAAAAGCGCATGATTATACGAATGGTAGGTAGCTAGCAGTTAAATATTTATTTTGTTTTTAGTATTTTAATCGTCGTTCAAGTTGATGTTGCTACTAATGAAGATAAAAAATCAAGAATATAAATTAAACGGGTAAGTGAAAGTTCATTTGATTGATTTGTTCTGAGTGCATCGATATCGGAATTTGATATGGTATCGTAGATATGAGTATTCACATAGGTGTGAAAAAAGCATTAGCAAATCTCCCAATGTTTGGGATACGCTATGTTAAATGCATTACGCCCACCTGTGATGCCGACTGATTATTGAACTTTATAACTGATTCTCTTGCAATGTTGAGCATACGCATGCATGTTTATGGTCCGAAATCACGTCATGACCGTGGTTACCGTGGTAGTTGTCCCCTTCATTACCCAGATGCCACGTTTGGATGTAATAGATGTTTGGCCGGTAAACCCTGCGATGCCGTATGATTGATGAACTTGACCGATTTAACCGATTGCCTCGCAGTCTCATTTCATTATACGCATGTTCGAAAGAGTGTTCATGTATGATATAGTGTATGTATGTTTATTTGTCAATTATGTGTCATATATGAGGTGCGTTCCGTCAGCGATTACAAAACTATTTGCTTATATCGGGTTATCTTGTGAAATGTTGAATAGTCAACGATCCACATTTGGTTGTGAAATATTAGCACTGTAAATAGCATTGAGATATCTATTCACAGTCCTCAATTTGTTGTAAAATATTATATAACAATGAGTTTATGATATATATTACTATTCTCATGCTATATCTAAATCGTGCTTGGTAACATTACCACCAACCATAAGTTTCGCGTCTTGCCGACTCGTGGTCCATCTCTCTCTTTGTACCGTATGATATAAATACTTATCTATCACTTCGCGGCCCACGTTCGATCGGAAAATACGATACAGTAGTGAGACATGTGACAACATCTGCAGACTACGTTGAGTTGTAAGAATTTAAATATTACCTTGCGCCTTGATTCGATGAAACTCTGAATCGATGGATGGAAACGATCGATAGAACATGAGTGATATTATTTAAATTTAATCTTCCATTACCCAAAACTACGTCCAAGTTTGATTAGAATATTATTTATAATTTCGTGTTTATAGGCAAATCTACTCAATATGCACGGGCCATGTTTGGAAGCGACGGGATGTTGAACGTTTCATACTCGGAACTGATCGAAGTTGATACATTTTTATTTTATACTCACAGGTACCCCAAACTAACTTTGCGAAGGGTGAAAGTTTCCCATTTTGGTAAATTAGTTATTTATGAACAGCTCACGTACTCATGTATGGAACTAACATGGAATTATAGAAATTTAATACTAAACCAATGCTTTAGATGTGGTAACTTATATTTCATTTATGTCTTTCACATCTTCACATCTGTATTTTATTTACGTGTCACACAAGGAATTGGGGTCATTTCACTAACCTTCTCGCTTGTATTGGAAGTTCAATTTAATAATTTGGTATTAATGATTTTCAATTTTATTCCACCACTGTATTTTTTAACACTAATATATTTTTCTTTTTAGAATACACTGTGAAAGAAATGATGAGACATCAGAGAATATTCAAAATGTTATTTCATGGAAATTATATGCCCAAACTAAAAAGCACAACTATCAGTCATGAACGTATTTTTATGCTTTTCACATGCTGTACATATTTTCTTAAATTTATATAATTTTAAAGCATTTATAATAGTATTCGCAGTCATTATTACTACATTCATACACATTTATTTATTTTATCTCAGTAATTCATAAACAATTTTACGCTTTTTATATATTTTGCTTTACAGCAATAAAAACACATTTATTATGCAATCAGAGTTCTAATGCTTGTCGATTTTGCGGGTGGGTTCGAGAACTTCGAGGAACAATAAAGTAATAATCTATCGCTAATAACTAGTGAAACAATACACTATAGTGCTCTATACTTCAAAGTAATCATAAATTGTTCTATAGTAATTTTAAAGTAATCCTATAGTATTCTATAGCAATCTTAAAATAATCCTATAGTATCCTATAGTGATTTTAAAGTAATCCTATAGTATTCTATAGTAATCTTAAAGTAATCCTATAGTATTCTATAGTAATTCTAAAGTAATCCTATAGTATTCTATAGTAATCTTAAAGTAATCTTATAGTATTCAAAAGTAATCCTATAGTATTCTAGAGTAATCTTATAGCATTCTAAAGTAATCTTAAAGTAATCCTATGGTATTCTATGGTAAATTTAAAGTAATCCTATAGTATTCTATAGTTATTCTAAACAAATCCTATATTATTCTACAGCAATCTTAAAGTTATCTTGTAGTATTCTATAGTAATTCTAAAGTAATCCTATAGTATTCTATAGTAATTTTAAAGCAATCTTGTAGTATTCTATAGTAATTTTAAAGTAATCCTATAGTATTCTATAATAATTTCAAAGTAATCATATAGTATCCTATAGTAATTTTAAAGTAATCCTATAGTATTCTATAGTAATTTTAAAAGTAATCCTATAGTATTCTATGGTAATTTTAAAGTAATCTTATAGCATTCTATAGTAACCTTAAAGTAACCTTATAGTATTCTATAGGAATCTTAAAGAAATCCTATAGTATTCAATAGTAATTTTTAAATTATCCTATAGTATTCTATAGTAAACCTATAGTAACCAATAGTAATTTTAAAGTAATCCTAAAGCATTCTGTAGTAATTTCAAAGTAATTCTATAGTATCCTATAGTAATTTTCAAGAAGTCTTATGATATTCTATAGTAATTTAAAAGTAATCGTATAGTAAAATTTTATAGTTATTTTATAGTAAATGTGTTTCAATTTTCTATAAAATTACTATAAAAATGCTATAAAATTGCTATAAAATTGTTATACAATTTTTATAGTATTCTATAGTAAATTTTTTATTAGAATTCTTAGGGTAAAATTGAATTCGATTTTTATGTTCGTTTTAGTTGATTTTAGGTAGGCTGCTTTCTGGAATGTAAAAGCAACCTTTACTTTTAATGCAATATTTGGAATAGGAAACGGTGAATGTTTAAACACTTTGCCTTCAGTATTCTACTGTCCTTCAGGTAGTTAGTTAAATTAGTAGCGAAATTTGAGAAACGGAAATCTAGAATGATATGAAATATAGTACTTTTTACAGATAGGATATGCAAATCCGACCATTTTTGAGCTAACTCCTAAAAACCTGTCAAATTATCTCAGTTGTACGAAGTCTTACCGCAATATGCAGGGGAAAAATCTATAAATAAAATTCAAAATATTTATATGTTTTGCCAAAAATAAAACTTTTTGAAAAAATCGAAGAGTGTTTTATTTGTCATAATAGAAATGATATAGCGTATTTTTCAAGAATGTAAAATTAACAATTTTTTTAGCTGCAATATTCACAGTATGAGACATAACTCCAAACCTTATTTTTATTAAGTTTCTTTAAATGTCTGCAAGTCTATAACAAATAGCACTGTAGAAATACTTATATATTTTTATGTTTACTCCAAAAATCTTCGCAAATTTTGAAGATTTTTTCGAGTCTTACCACAATATATAGACAATAAGAATCCATAAAAGTATTACCGAAGTTTTATGTTTGCTACAGTGAGTGATCTTAGTGACATCGACTCCACATCAAACTCTTAGGGAAAAATTGAATTCGATTGTTATGTTTGTTTTAGTTGATTTGAGGTTGGCTACTTCTTAGAATGTAAAAGGGAACTTTACTTTTGATGCAATATTAGTAATATCAACGATAAATGTTTATACACTTTGCTTTCACTTTGCTACTGCCCGTCAGGTTAGTTAGTTCAATTGGTAGCAAAGTTTGAGAAACGGAAATATAGAAAAATATGAATTATTGTACTTTTATCGGGTAGGATATGCTAATCAGACTATTTTCGACATAACTCCTAAAAACCTGTCAAAATTTGGAAGATTTTACAAAGTCTTATAACAATATGCAAATAAAATTTACACAAATAAAATTTATAAATATAATTCAGAAATTTATGTGTTTTGCCAGAAATACAAATTTTTGAAAAAAATCGAAGAGTGTTTTATTTGTTATAATAGAAATGAGATAATTTTTTTTAACTGCAATATTCACAGTAAAAGCTATAACTCTAAACCTAATTTCCATTAAGTTTCTCTAAATGTCCGTAAGTCTATAAAAAAAGCAAACACTGTAGAAATATTTATATAGAGGAACTCCAACAAAATTCAATAATTCCGACAATTAGAGAAATCGGTTATGCTAACCCAACTATTTTTACTCCGAAAACCTTTTTTAAGATTTTTTTGAGCCTTACCATAATGTGTAGACAAAAAGAATACATAAAAGTAATACCGAAGTTTTATGTTTGCTACAGCGAGTGTTCTATTTGAAGCTGACTCCACAAAACACTTTTACGGTAAAATTGAATTCGATTGTTATGTTTGTTTTAGTTGATTTGAGGTAGGCTACTTTCTAGAATGTTAGAGTGACCTTTACTTTTGATGCAATCTTCAGAATAAGAACTAGTGTTTATACACTTTGCTTTCTGTATGCTACTGTCCTTCAGGTAGTTAGTTAAATTGATGGCAAACTTAGAAAAACGGAGTTCTAGGAGAAAATGAAATATTGTTCTTTTTACGGAATGGACATGCTAATCAGACTATTTTTGGTCTAACTCATAAAAACCTGTCAAAATTTTGAAGATTTTACGAAGTCTTATCACAATATGTAGGCTAATAAAATCTATAAATATAATTCAAAACATTTATGTGTTTTGACAAAAATACAGTTTTTTGAAAAAATCGAAGAGTGTTTTATTTGTCTTAATAAAAATGAGATAGCGTTTTTTCATTAGTGTAAAAGTGACATTTTTTTAAATGCATTATTTCTGAGTATGAGCTATAACTCCAAACCTTTTTTTATTAAGATCCTCTAAATGTCCGCAAGTCTATAAGTATTAAGAAACACCACAGATTTATTTATATAAAGGAACTCACCAAAAATCAAAAATGTCGATAATTAGGGAAATCGGTTATGCTAACCCATTGCTTCCAGTATTCTACTGTCCTTCAGTTAGTTAGTTAAATTGGTAGCAAAATTTGAGAAACGGGAATCTAGAAAAATATAAAATAATGTACCTTTTACGGATAGGATATCCTAATCAGACAATGTTCGAGCTAACACTTAAAAACCTGTCAAATTTTCGAAGATTACAATGTTTTACCACAATATGCAGGCAAATAAAATTTATAAATATAATTCAAAACATTTATGTGTTGTGCCAAAAATACAATTTTTAGAAAAAATGGAAGAGTGTTTTATTTGTCTTAAAGGAAATGAGATAAAAGTAACAAATTTTTTTAACTGCATTATTTACAGCATAAGCTATAACTCCAAACCTATTTTCATTGAGTTTCTCTAAATGTCCGCAAGTCTACAGCAAATAGCAAACACTGTAGAAATATTTATATAGAGGAACTCCAAAAAATTCAATAATTTCGATAATTAGAGAAATCGCTTATGCCAACCCAACTATTTTTAAGTTTACTCCGAATACATTTCGAAATTTTGAAGATTTTTTCGAGTCTTACCACAATATACAGACAATGAGAATAAATAAAAGTAATACCGAAGTTTTATGTTTGCTGCAACGAGTGTTCTTTTTGACGCTGACTCCACAAAACACTTTTACAGTAAAATTGAATTCGATTGTTATGCTTGTTTTAGTTGATTTGAAGTAGGCTACTTTTTAGAATGTAAAAGTGACCTTTACTTTTGATGCAATCTTCAGAATAAGAACGATGGACGTTTAAACACTTTGCTTCCAGTATTCTACTGTCCTTAAGTTAGTTAGTTAAATTGGTAGTAAAATTTGAGAAACGGGAATCTAGAAAAATATAAAATAATGTACCTTTTACGGATAGGTTATCCTAATCAGACTATGTTCGAGCTAACTCTTAAAAACCTGTTAAGTTTTCGAAGATTTTACCACGTTTTACCACAATGCGCAGGCAAATAAAATCTATAAATATAATTCAAAACATTTATGTGTTTGGCCAAAAATACAATTTTTTGCAAAAATCGAAGAGTGTTTTATTTGTCTTAATGGAAATGGGATAGTGTAAAAGTAACAATTTTTATTAACTGCATTATTCACAGAATAAGCTATAACTCCAAACCTTATTTTCATTGAGTTTCTCTAAATGTCCGCAAGTGTATAACAAATAGCAAGCACTGTAGAAATATTTATATAGAGGAACTCCAACAAAATACAATAATTTCGATTATTAGAGAAATCGCTTATGCCAACCCAACTATTTTTAAGTTTACTCCAAAACAATTCCTAAATTTTGAAGATTTTGTCGAGTCTTACCACAATATATAGACAATAAGAATGCATAAGAGTAATACCGAAGTTTTATGTTTGCTACGGAGAGTTTTTTTTTGACGCCGTCTCCACAACACACTCTTAGGGTAAAATTGAATTCGAATGGTATGCTTGTTTTAGTTAATTCGAGGTAGGGTACTTTTTAGAATGTAAAAGTGACCATTACTTTTGATGCAATCTTCAGAATAAGGAAGATGGATGTTTAAACACTTTGCTTCCAGTATTCTACTGTCCTTCAGTTAGTTAGTTAAATTGGTAGCAAAATTTGAGAAACGGGAATCTAGAAAAATAGAAAATAATATACCTTTTACGGATAGGTTATCCTAATCAAACTATGTTCGAGCGAACTCTTAAAAACCTGTTAAATTTTCGCAGATTTTACCACGTTTTACCATAATACGCAGGAAAATAAAATCTATAAATATAATTCAAAACATTTACGTGTTTTACCAAAAATACAATTTTTTGAAAAAATCGAAGAGTGTTTTATTTGTCTTAATGGAAATGAGATAGCGTATTTTTCAAGAGTGTAAAAGAAACAATTTTTTTTACTGCATTATTCACAGAATATGCTATAACTCCAAACATTATTTTCATTGAGTTTCTCTAAATGTCCGCAAGTCTATAGCAAATAGCAAACACTGTAGAAATATTTATATGGAGGAACTCCAACAAAATTCAATAATTTCGATAATTAGAGAAATCGCTTATGCCAACCCAACTATTTTTAAGTTTACTCCGAAAACATTTCCAAATTTTGAAGATTTTTTCGAGTCTTACCACAATATACAGACAATGAGAATAAATAAAAGTAATTCCGAAGTTTTATGTTTGCTGCAACGAGTGTTCTTTTTGACGCTGACTCCACAAAACATTTTTACGGTAAAATTGAATTCGATTGTTATGCTTGTTTTAGTTTATTTGAGGTAGGCAACTTTTTAGAATGTAAAAGTGACCTTTACTTTTGATGCAATCTTCAGAATAAGAACGATAAATGTTTAAACACTTTGCTTCCAGTATTCTACTGTCCTTCAGTTAGTTAGTTAAATTGGTAGCAAAATTTGAGAAACGGGAATCTAGAAAAATATAAAATAATGTACCTTTTACGGATAGGTTATCCTAATCAGACTATGTTCGAGCTAACTCTTAAAAACCCGTTAAATTTTCGCAGATTGTACCACGTTTTATCACAACATGCAGGCAAATAAAATCTATAAATATAATTCAAAACATTTATGCGTTTTGCCAAAAATACAATATTTTGAAAAAATCGAAGAGTGGTTTATTTGTCTTAATGGAAATGAGATAGCGTAATTTTTTTTAACTGCATTATTCACAGCATAAGCTATAACTCCAAACCTTATTTTCATCGAGTTTTTCTCTAAATGTCCGCAAGTCTATAGCAAATAGCAAACACTGTAGAAATATTTATATAGAGGAACTCCAACAAAATTCAATAATTTCGATAATTGGAGAAATCGGTTATGCTAACCCAACTATTTTTAGGTTTACTCCGAAAACCTTCCCAAATTTTGAAGATTTTTTTCGAGTCTTACCACAATATACAGACAATAAGAATACATAAAAGTAATACCGAAGTTTTACGTTTGCTACAGCGAGTGTTCTTTTTGACGCTGACTCCACAAAATACTTTTACGGTCAAATTGAATTCAATTGTTATGTTTGTTTTAGTTGATTTGAGGTAGGCTACTTTTTAGAATGTAAAACTGACCTTTACTTTTGATGCTATCTTCAGATTAAGAGCGATGGATGTTTAAACACTTTGCTTCCAGTATTCTACTGTCCTTCAGTTAGTTAGTTAAAATGATAGCAACATTTGAGAAACGGGAATCTAGAAAAATAAAAAATAATGTACCTTTTACGGATAGGTTATCCTAATCAGACTATGTTCGAGCTAACTCTTAAAAACCTGTTAAATGTTCGAAGATTTTACCACGTTTTACCACAATACGCAGGCAAATAAAATCTATAAATATAATTCAAAACATTTACGTGTTTTGCCAAAAATACAATTTTTTGAAAAAATCGAAGAGTGTTTTATTTGTCTTGATGGAAGAGAGATAGCGTATTTTTCAAGAGAGTAAAAGTAACAATTTTTTTAACTGCATTATTCACAGAATAAGCTATAACTCCAAACCTTATTTTCATTGAGTTTCTCTAAATGTCCGCAAGTCTATAGCAAATAGCAAACACTGTGGAAATATTTATATAACGAAACTCCAACAAAATTCAATAATTTCATTAAATAGAGAAATCGGTTATGCTAACCAAACTATTTTAAGGTTTACCCCGAAAACCTTCCCTAATTTTGAAGATTTTTTCGAGTCTTACCACAATATACAAACAAAAAGAAAACATAAAAGTAATATCGAACTTTAATGTTTGCTACAGTGAGTGCTCTTTCTGACACCGACTCCACAACACACTCTAAGGGTAAAATTGAATTCGATTGTTATGTTTGTTTTAGTTGGTTTGAGGTAGGCTACCTTTTAGAATGTAAAAGTGACCCTACTTTTGATGCACCCTTAAGAATAAGAACGATAAATGTTTAAACACTTTGCTTCCAGTATTCCACTGTCCTTCAGGTAGTTAGTTAAATTGGTAGCAAAATTTAAGAAACGGGAATCTAGAGAAATATAATATAATGTACATTTTACGGATAGGTAATCCTAATCAGACTATTTTCGAGCTAACTCTTTAAAAACCTGTCGAATTTTCGAAAATTTTACAATGTTTTACCACAATATGCAGTCAAATAAAATCTATAAATATAATTCAAAACATTTATGTGTTTTGCCAAAAATACAATTTTTTGAAAAAATCGAAGAGTGTTTTATTTTTCCTAATAGAAATGAGATAGCGTGTGAATGTAAAAGTAACAATCTTCTGTAACTGCATTATTCACAGCATGAGCTATAACTCCAAACCTTATATATATTAAGTTACTCTGAATGTCCGCAAGTCTATAACAAATAGCAAACAGTGCATAAATATTTTTATAAAGGAACTCCACCAAAATTCAATAATTTCGATAATTAGAGAAATCGGTTATGCTAACCAAACTATTTTTAGGTTTACTCCGAAAACCTTCCTTAATTTTGAAGATTTTTTCGAGTCTTTCCACAATATATAGACAAAAAGAATACGTAAAAGTAATATCGAAGTTTAATATTTGCTACAGTGTGTGCTCTTTCTGACACCGACTCCACAACACACTCTAAGGGTAAAATTGAATACGATTGTTATGTTTGATTTAGTTGGCTTGAGGTAAAAGTGACCTTACTTTTGATGCACCCTTAAAAAATAAGAACGATAAATGTTTAAACACTTTGCTTCCAGTATTCCACTGTCCTTCAGGTAGTTAGTTAAATTGGTAGCAAAATTTGAGAAACGGGAATCTAGAGAAATATAATATAATGTACATTTTACGGATAGGTAATTCTAATCAGACTATTTTCGAGCTAACTTTTTAAAAACCTGTCAAATTTTCAAAGATTTTACAACGTTTTACCACAATATGCAGGCAAATAAAATCTATAAATATAATTCAAAACAGTTATGTGTTTTGCCAAAAATACAATTTTCTGAAAAAATCGAAGAGTGTTTTATTTTTCTTAATAGAAATGAGATAGCGCGTTTTTCAAGAATGTGAAAGTAACAATCTTCTGTAACTGCATTATTCACAGCATGAGCTATAACTCCAAACCTTATATATATTAAGTTTCTCTAAATGTCCGCAAGTCTATAACAAATAGCAAACAGTGTATAAATATTTATATAAAGGAACTCCGCCAAAATTCAATAATTTCGATAATTAGAGAAATCGGTTATGCTAACCAAACTATTTTTAGGTTTACTCCGAAAACCTTCCCTAATTTTGAAGATTTTTTCGAGTCTTACCACAATATACAGACAAAAAGAATACGTAAAAGTAATATCGAATTTTAATATTTGCTACAGTGAGTGCTCTTTCTGACACCGACTCCACAACTCACTCTCAGGGTAAAATTGAATTCGATTGTTATGTTTGTTTTAGTTGGTTTGAGGTAGGCGACCTTTTAGAATGTAAAAGTGACCTTACTTTTGATGCACCCTTAAGAATAAGAACGATAATTGTTTGAACATTTTTTTTCCAGTATTCCACTGTCCTTCAGGTACTTAGTTAAATTGGTAGCAAAATTTGAGAAACGGGAATCTAGAGAAATATGATATAATGTACATTTTACGGATAGGTTATCCTAATCAGACTATTTTCGAGCTAACTTTTTAAACACCTGTAAAATTTTCGAAGATTTTACAACGTTTTACCTCAATATGCAGGCAAATAAAATCTATAAATATAATTCAAAACATTTATGTGTTTTGCCAAAAATACAATTTTTTGAAAAAATCGAAGATTGTTTTATTTATCTTAATAGAAATGAGATAGCGTAATTTTCAAGAATGTAAAAGTAACAATCTTCTGTAACTGCATTATTCACAGCATGAGCTATAAACACACTCTAAGGGTAAAATTGAATTCGATTGTTATGTTTGTTTTAGTTGGCTTGAGGTAGGCTACCTTTTAGAATGTAAAAGTGACCTTACTTTTGATGCACCCTTAAGAATAAGAACGATAAATGTTTAAACATTTTGTTTCCAGTATTCCACTGTCCTTCAGGTAGTTAGTTAAATTGGTAGAAAAATTTGAGAAACGGGAATCTAGAGAAATATGATATAATGTACATTTTACGGATAGGTTATCCTAATCAGACTATTTTCGAGCTAACTTTCTAAACACCTGTCAAATTTTCGAAGATTGTACAACGTTTTACCACAATATGCAGGCAAATAAAATCTATAAATATAATTCAAAACATTTATGTGTTTTGCCAAAAATACAATTTTTTGAAAAAATCGAAGAGTGTTTTATTTTTCTTAATAGAAATGAGATAGCGTAATTTTCAAGAATGTAAAAGTAACAATCTTCTGTAACTGCATTATTCACAGCATGAGATATAACTCCAAACCTTATATATATTAAGTTTCTCTAAATGTCCGCAAGTCTATAACAAATAGCAAACAGTGTATAAATATTTTTATAAAGGAACTCC